>JAVXUL010042598.1:0-10937 GCA_035590515.1 Trichilia minutiflora
GTTATTAAGTTAATATGGGTTGAAATAAAATGAGTCAATATCTTTTATTGTCAATATATCTATTTATGCAAATGGATTACTTATTTGCATTAAAGTGAAAGCAAAGACAGAAAATAAGAAGGGGGAGCACCACGAGAAAGCATATAAATATAAAAGAAAACTAAATATTAAAAGAGTTGTAGACAACAATTACAATAATTTTGAAAAAAAAGGTATAAACAAAACCAACACATCTTGTAATATTATTGGTTAAATGGATTTTAAATTCATTTGGTTTTCTTGTTTTTGTGTTGTACACTTTCTTACTCTTTTATTCAATACAAAAACAACAAACAAAAACAATAATAATCTCCCACCCACCCAATCCAACGGACCCACGGATCCATCCAACGTATTAACTCAAAAATAATTAAATAAAATAATAAAATAAATAGTGGCGTCTCGCTAGTTTTTTACCTAATTATCCTGTTTCCCCATTATCCTCACACACATTTCAATTATTTAATTTTATTTTAATAATTTTTTTATTTACGATCATCAATAATTAAGAGATGACCACGTTTTTCTCTTGATAGTTTACTGAAAAATCAATTTTCATCTTATCATAAACTTTCAAACAAAAACCTTTTTATTATTTTTAAAAATAATAAATACTCTCTTCACTAAAAACAAAAATATATATTTTTATCATATAAGTTATTGATTTTTAACATATAAATACTTGATTTTTATTATATAAATATTTAAATTAAAATAATTAAAATTTTTAAAAAAATACTTTAAATTTAATTTATAATTTTAATATTTTATTTTATAATATTTTTTATTTAAAAAACTTATAAATTAATCTTCAAAAATTATATTATAAAAATTTATAAATTTATTTTTATTTTATAATTTAAATTTATAAATATTTTATTTTTAAAAATTAAATAAAAATAATTGAAATATTTTATTTAAATTATTAAAAAATTATAATACTTTATACGATAAAAAAATTAATTTATAATTTTATATTCATAAATATTTTTAAAAGAAAATTTATCAAATATAAATATAGAATTATAAATTAATTTTTTTATTTTATAATATTTTATGTTGAAATAATTTATAATTTTATTTTTAAAAATTAAATTTAAAATATTTAATTTTATATTCTTAAGAATTTATAAATTTATTTTTATTTTATATATACTAATATTTTTAAATTTAATTTCTAAAAATTTATAATTTAATTTCTTTTTTAAAAGCTGAATCCTTAGCCAATCATTCTGCTTTTACTTGGCTGCCTCCTTCTGAGCCGCTGTAACTCTCTCTTGGACCCTCTCCTCTATTTTTTTCATTGTTTTAAAGGCATGCTATCAGACAGATATTGCATTTTGTAGGTCCTCCATGAACAGATCTAGTATGTAAGTGTTCTGCTCAAAGAAAACAAAACAGGAGTCAGTACAGCGAGAGCATTACCCAGGTCATGGGATTCGGGTTTAGGGGAAACCTATCTTGTGCACTCACATACTCATGAAGTCGTGGGCCTCCTTAGGAGTTATGTCTGCCATGTTCTTGGCCTTTCTCGGGGAAATTACCTTTCGAGCCCAATTCATCATAAGAAGGAGATGCCTAAACTCCTTCCTTTTTTCCTTCGAGATCTCCTCTATCAAGACCCTTTCAAGGTCTTTGTCCCCATCATCTCCCTGATCCCCTAGGGGCGGAACATCACCCTCCTTATCTCTTAGGGGTAGGTTTGTTTGCCCTCGCCTAGTGTCGTTGTTTGCCTCTGAGTCCAAAGCTTGATCATGAGCACCCTTCTTTTTGGATCCAACTGCCCCCTGTCTTTGTTCGATAGTTGTCTATGTACTTGACCCTAAAGCCTGGGGGACTGACACCCCCCCTCGCGGCCAGAAACCCTCACTGTCTAACTATTAATTTTGGGGGGAAGGGGTGGTGAAGGGAGGGGGATGGAAGATCGGTCTTCTTCTTCTTCCTCGTCTCAGTCAAATCATACTCCATTGGTCTCTTACCTTTGTCCTTGGTTTGAGCTAGATCCCCCCAAGGAGACATTCCTTTTGGTCTTCGCCCGGCTCTTTGATGGATATCCCTTTCTTTTTCGGGTACTTGTTCCTTTTTTCTCCCTTCTTGTGATCTTTTTTTAGGTCCCCCTTTGTCAACCCCTTTCCTTTTTCACCTGGGACCTTGAATAAGGGATCGATGGCTTTCGCAGTCCTTGATGCCCCCTTAGAGAGCAGACCTTTCAAAACATCGATCGCTCTCTATCTCTTACCAGTCAAGAACCCTCCGATTCCTGTTGCTGCATAAGAAAAAAGACTTGGTTAGAGTAAGCCGATGAAAACCTGATGCAATTACCTGAGGGATGAGATGAGTGGATACCTTTGTTCATCTAAGCCGTTATCTTTGAAAGCTTGCTTCTGACCATTGTCCTTAACACTAATCCTGACCTCACCAAGCTCTCTACGCTCAGGAAGTGTTTGACATCTGAGATCGGAAGAGATATTAGTCTGTTTGCCACTTCTACTCGGAGGTCGGACTGCTCTTTTCCTGTGTCTGTATAGAAGGTATCCATTAATAAGCATATTGTTAGCCAAACCACCCATCAAAATGAGAAGGCACTCATATACCTATCTCCTAGAAAGTGGGGGGAATAGAGCCTTGAGAGAATTCATCTCAGTCTCCATTAACGATAAACTAGCAATCTTTTCATTCATTATTATAAGAAGGACTCCTCTTCACCTTCGATTGATATCCTTGACGCACCTACAGATAGTACCACCTCGAGTACTAAGTGATATTTTTTCTAAGGACGTATAAATGTAACACTTCCTCCGGAGAAGGAGTAACTTCTCATCGGTCTTCAACATAAATAGGCCGCTCAGGATCCTCCAACTATTCAGAGTAATCTGGTAAGGAGAGATCCTGAGGGCCTCAAAGATCTTGACAAAGTACCTCTACAAGGGGAACCGAGCCCCCAACAACAAATGCTCCTCATTAATAGTTGCCTCCCTTGGCACGAATGTGCTCGAAATCTCAGTAACCTATAGCACCCTGAGTCGCACACTATCAGAAATTCAGAATGTCTGTCTGTAAGCTAGAAGGCCCGCTTCATTGATTATAGAAGAGAACCAGTCTGCTTCATTTGTCTCTCTAGCTTGAGCCTAGTCTGAGGTGTTCCTCCCATTATTGCCACTCTTTTGAGCACTGATAGGATCCTCTGAGGACCATATTCCACTGCGGGTAGCATCCGTAAGATTGTCTCTATTGGCCATTTTCTTACGTGCTGTAAAAAGCATCGTAAATTATTTGATTCCATTATAAACAAACCCCCATAGTACTAAAACAACTAGAAACCTTCCCTCTTTGTCCAGAAAACAAGACCCCCATAAAACTCTATAATTAAACTTGTATCTTTGTGCTACCAAAAGAAAAGGATCTTTGAAAAAAGTTCGCGAAGGGTAAAAGAACGAACACTTACAAAAAACAAAAGACAAAAAAGAACGAAGATAGGTTGTAAATTATTAGAGCAGAGAATGCAAAAGCTCTCAAGTAGCCAAAAATTCTTAAGGAGCAAAAAGTGAGAGGTACAGAGAAAGGGGGGTATTTATATAAAAGGAAATCTTGATCTGAACCATTGATGTTCAGATGGCTGGAGGAGAACCACATGTCTGAACCCTAAAAATATTCTCCAAGGCTTGAGAAATGGTCAAATCCCAATCATTAATTCCCTGACGCTTGTTAGGGGTCAAATGTTTAAAACTTCGCCAGAATCAAAGCAACGCCAACTTATGAGGAGACGTTCAAGGTGACTCTTGTGTAGACAACATTTAATAAGGGAGAGATCAAAAGATCAGGTGAAGACACGTTAGTTGAAGTCTTGTAAACAGCATCAATAGGACGACACATTCAACAAACCAAGTGCCTCAACAACTCTTAATTGCCCCAGATTTATAAAAACTTGGACCCGTCCAATTAACTTTTGTGAGGGCTAAATCATCAAGCTTTAGATTTCTGCTGCGAGCCTTGTAAGTCTCACACTAAAGATTGGGGGTGTAACGCCTGGTCCAAGTCTGTCAACAATATTGTCCGCTTTGGCCTAACCCTTGGGGCCTCACGATTTTGTTCTTGGAATGGGTTATTGAGGACTTCCCAGGAGGTCACCCATCTTGGTACTGCTCTCCTCCAAGCACGCTTAACTGCGTAGTTCTTGGAGTTAAACCACCACCCATCCCAAAAGGCCTTGTTGACAATTTGGTTCCAACTCTACATATATAGCCCAGTAACTTTCTCTCCCATTTCGATGTGGGATTCAGCCCATCCCTACCGTCCTAGAAGCCTGCCAGAAGCCGCTCCTTGCTCAGGCACCCTCGCCCCGGTGCCACTTCCCACCCTCATCGGACCGGGATGTTACATTACTTATACGGAGAAAGGTGTTAGATCTTTATCGATCATTAGAGCCTGAAGTATTTGCTTACATAGCGCGAGTTGAATCTGAGACAGAAAAGATGGTTCAAATTGATCAAGGATTATGATTTGGTGATTGACTATCATCCGGGGAAAGCCAATGTAGTGGCAGATGCTTTAAGTAAGAAGTCTTCAGTAATAATGGCGTATATTCAGTCAGCATACCTTCCATTGTTACTAGAATAAAAAAACCTACAATGACATTAGAGTATGGTCAAGATGTTTCAATGCTAGCCAATTTCACTGTAAGATTGATTTTGAGAGAACAGATAAAAGAAAGATGGATGTAGGATCCAGAGTTAGTAAAAGTCTACCAGAGGATCATGAATGGTTATGCTGGAGAATTTTTTATTTCTCAAGATGGAATTTTAACGTTAAGAGGTAGGGTATGTGTACCCTCAGATGATGAACTAAGGAATACCATCTTAGAGGAAGCTCACTGTTCAGCCTTTACAATGCATCCTGGTAGCACAAAAATGGACAAAACTATCAAAGAGAACTACTGGTGGTCTGGAATGAAAAATGATATAGTAGAATTTATTACTAAATGTATGACATATCAACAGGTTAAAGCTAAATATAAGAAGCTAGCAGGAAAACTCTAGCCATTACTCATACCAAAGTGGAAATGGGAACACATCACCATGGATTTTGTGGTAGGATTGGCATGTACTCAAGCTGGATATAATATAATATAGGTGATCGTAGATAGTTTGACTAAGTCTAAACACTTCTTGCCCATCAAAAATAAGTATCCAGTTGAGAAGTTAGCAAGGTTGTATGTAGCAGAGATTGTAAGATTGCATGGCGTACCTATGATAATAGTGTCAGATCAGGATCCTTGGTTTACATCTCAATTCTGACCTAGTCTTCAGAGAGTCATGGGTATAAAATTGAACTTCAGCTCAGTATTTCACCTTCAGACAGATGGACAATCAGAAAGAATCATCTAAATACTAGAAGATATGCTAAGAGAGTGTGTACTAGAGTTTTAAGGGAGTTGGAATCGGTATCTACCACTGGCTAGGTTTTCTTACAATAATAGTTATCAGTCCAGTATAGAATGATACCATTTGAAGCTCTTTATAGAAGAAGGTGTAGAACTCCTTTATGCTGGGATGAAGTAGGCAAAAGAAAACTAAACAATATTGAGTTAATTGAAGCCACCATTGAGAAAGTGAGGATTATCTGAGAAAGATTGAAGGTAGCTCAAGATAGACAGAAATTATACTCGGATAACAAACGAAGGGATTTGGAGTTCGATGTAAGTGAGTAAGCATTCTTGAAGGTGTCACCCTGGAAATGAGTGATTTGATTTCAGAATCGAGAAAAGTTTCACCCAAGGTTTATTGGACCTTTCAGAATTATTGAGAGAATCGATCCAGTAGCATATAAATTACCACCAGATATGCAGAGGATTCATGATGTTTTTCATGTGTCCATGTTAAAGAAGTATGTTCCAGACCACTCCTATATTATCGAATTACCTCCTCTTGATTTGAGAGAAGATTTGAAATGTGAGGTACAATCAGTGGCTATCCTCAATCGTCAGGAATGGATATTGAGAAATAAAGTCATTTCTATGATAAAAATTTTGTGGAGAAGTGATACTATTGAGGAGATAACATGGGAACCCGAGCTTCCGATGCAACGTCAGTACCCTCATCTCTTTCAGTAATAAGGTACGTTGAATTTTGAGGATAAAATTCTTTTAAAGGGGTAGATTTGTGAACCCCGTGCCTAGATCCCAAGGGCATAACAATCCCAATTATTTTAATTATCCAAGTAATGAATTGGTTCCAGGTGTTTAAGTGGTTTTGAAAAGCTGATTTTTCGGGGCTATGGTTTTTATGGGGAGCTCAAAGATTACTCTAGCTGAAGCAAGAATTTTATTCCCGCTGCAGCGAGATTTCCAGAAACCCTCGCTGCAGTGACAATTTTCTTCCCCACTGCAGTGAGAATTTTTCTTTCACTGCAGCACCGATTCATAAAAATACTTTCCCTGGAGCCCAAAATTTTTACTATTTAAAGAAACTTTCTTCCTTTTTCTCTCATTCTCTCCCTTTCCTCCGTTCTCTCTTCTGTTCCAAGTAAACCTACACCTATTTCTCTTGATTTCTTCAATTTCTTCTTGATTTCTTACTACATTAAAAACTCTTTAAGCATCAATTTGGCATTGGAAGCGCGAGAAATGAAAGAGGAGAGCTAGGGTTTCGGGAGAAAATTTGGGGTTTTTTGTATTCTAGGCAAAATTAAAGCAAACCAATAGTTCTACGAGGTTTACGGGACATCATTTTTAACTTGTCTATAAATTTCATTTCATATTTTACCAAATTCTCATAAAATGGGTTTTGCTATTCATCCAGATAGATTTTGACTAGATTTACCGTGTACATTTGATTTTCATGCTGCATTTAGGTTGTACTGAAGTCGGGTAAGTTGATAAGATATGAGAAATACGAATTTGAAGAATTTTGATAAGCATAAATAGCAATCAGATTATTGTTTCGACAGTGTGTGGGATCTACGTATCAAAATCACGAAAACGAGTCAAAATACGGTAGTTGGGCTATAATATTGATTCATAGTAATGAGAATTTGGCTAATCGATTAAATAACGAGGGTTTTATCTGATTTCATGTATTAACCAATTTTAAGAAATCCGGGTTAGCATTCATTGCGTGCATACAAGTCTTATTCATGATTTAGAAATGTGTATTGATGTGGTTTGTCACATATGTGTTTAGACGATGATATACGAGCAAGGAACCTGTGAGAGGTGCCGAGAAATGAGAGGAACTAAGGAGTGTATACCCTTCTTAAGCCGTGACTAAACAATCTTATATTTTACTGTTTTTAATACAAACTTTAAATATTTTAAATTTGCTTATAAGTGTTTTATTGAGTAAAACTCATATGTTTTATATTTTGGTTTTATATAAATGCTTATATATATATATGGTTGGAAATATAAATATTATCGTATTGATTTAAGGGCCAGAAGGCCTGATTTGATTTATCTCTAAAAGATATATTGATGCTCATATTTTTGTTTTATTACAGATCAATTCGATTTATATGATATATGAATATTGATATTCATGTTGGTGCATAACATGGTTAATTATATATATATTGGTGATAATGGCCAAGATGGGCTGGGTTTATTGATTGTAACTACAGGGGTGGTAGCCTAGGGTCGGCCTGATTGAGAGGTCACCTAGGTGAGTGGAGACTTCACAGGTGGGGGTGGTCTATGGTTGTGTTATTATGATGATGTGATGTGATTCGACCACCTATGAATCTCGTTGGGTTAGTCATAGATGTCACCACATAACTAACTCGAGGCAAACATCAGTGGTGGGCATGTTTTTTTAACAAAAACTTAGATAGTTTTATTCCTTGCATATTAAGTTAAATTTTTATAAAGCCTCATCATTTTCATTTGTATCCAAAACTTACTAACTATCTCAGAATGCCCAGGCCAGGATCATCGCTGGAAAAGAAAGCCAGCCCAATGATTTTGATATACGTTTCGAAGTTTTCAAACTAAGATAAATATGCTTTACTTTTTAATCTATAGTAATAGCTATTTATTTATTTAAAACTTTATTTCACTCATGAAGTATACTCCCATATACTCACCTCTCTCACTCTTAATTTCAAGGTAAACAAGAAAGTTACGTTCATTGGTTTGGTGGTTGTCGCTCTAAGTGCTATAAGTATCAGGTATATGATAGATTGACTCACATTACATGGTTCACATTCCACTGGAGTTGTCTCATTTCTATTAACTTTTACTATTATAATGATTTGACTCTTCGAGTGCTGTAAATAGATTTATAAACCCGTTTATATCGATTTCTATTTCTGTTTAATGGATTACTTATTTTAAATGCTTTAATGAATTATAGATGAAATGATTTATATATTTTAAAGTGTTTGTGGGTTCAATAGAAACATCTCGGAGTTTGAGTGTTTGGATGGTTTTATTTGGAAGTGTCTTGGTTACTAGTTTTTGAAATAGGATTTTGTAAAGGTTTTACAGGCTCTCAGGGCATATTCTGGGTGATTAAATATACCTTGAGGGTCTATGGCAGTTGTTACGTGTGGGACCCATAGGTTGGGGCATGATACCACCCCTTAACCAAAAAAAATAACAAAAACAAAGTTTACAAACTATCCTACAAAAACAACATAAAAATTATTAGAAAAAAATTATAAACTAATTTATAGAATAATTTTTCTCATAATAAGGATTAAAAAGAGGAAAAATTTCTTCCTGGGAGTTTTTATTTTCTAAAATAGTTTAAATCTTTGTCTGTTTACCTTAAACACATTACTATTTCTAGGATTCTCAATATTAACAGCTTCAAAAGGGTACAAGTGTTTTACAATAAATGGATCGTTCTATTTACATTTCAACTTTCTAGTAAATAAACGAAGTCTAGATTCATAAAGCAAAACTTTTTGACTAACCTCAATTATTTTTCTCAAAATCATTTTATCATGCCAAGCTTTAGTTTAAGCCTTTTGAATTTTTGCATTCTCATATGCATCATTTCTCAATTCTTCCAACTTATTTAACTGTAATTTGTGTAATTTACAAGCATCATCAAGGTTTGTGTTAAAAGCTTTGGTAATCCAATAGGCTTTATGCTTAATTTTCACAGATAAAGGATAAGGTTTGCCATAATTAACCTATAAAAAGACATACCTAATAAAGTTTTAAAAGCAGTTCGATAGGTCCAAAGTGCATCTGTAAATCTTAAAGACCAATCTTTATGATTTGGGTTAACTGTTTTTTTCAAAGTTTGTTTTATCTCCCTATTTACCTATTCAACTTGTTCATTTATTTGTGGGTGATAAGAGATAGACAATTGATGTGTAATTCTATATTTTCTCATCAAATTTTCAAAAAGTTTATTACAAAAATGTAATCTTCTATCACTTATAATAGCTCGAGGAATTTCAAATCGACTCAAAATATTTTTTTAAAAGATTTGATCATTGTTTTATGGTCACTATTTCAACTTGGAATTGCCTCGATCCATTTTGAGACATAATCTACTGCAATCAATAAATACACAAAATCAAATAAAAAGTGAAAAAGAACCTATAAAATCTATACCCTAACAATAAAAAATTTCAATAACAAGAATGGAGTTTAAAGACATCATGTTTCTCTTTGAAATAGATCCTAATTTCTGATAATTTTTACATGTTTTAAAAAATGCATATGTATCCTTAAAAAGAGTTGGCCAATAAAAACCATATTGTAAAATTTTATAGCTATTTTCTTTAAAGAAAAATGTCCTCCACTTACCTGATTATGAAAAAAATTAATTACACCACTTACCTCATCTTTTTGTAAGCATCTCCGAAATATTTGGTATGGACAATATTTGAACAAATATGGATCATCCTAATAAAAATTTCTAAGCTTAGATAAAAACTTCTTTTTATCCTGATTACTCTATTCAGATGGCATTTTTTCTGTTGTAAGAAAATTAACAATATTAACGAACTATGGCATTGTAATGACAGAAAATAAAATTTTATCATGAAAAGAATTATTAATAGAAAAAGTTTCAAATGATGAATCCATTATCAATCTTGATAGGTGGATTGTAATAAAGTTTTCAACTCTTTTTTCACCCTTGATTGTGATGTCGAATTCTTAGAGCTATAAAATTCATCGCATGAGTCTTGGTTTTACATCTTGTTTAGTTATTAAATATCTCACAGCAGTATAATCAGTGAAAACAATGGTATCAAATAAAACCAAAATTTATCCAATGTAAATATTACGGCAAGTAACTCTTTCTCAATTATAGTGTAATCATTGGAGCATTATTTAAAAGTTTACTTGTGAATATAATTTACATAAGGTTTACCTTCCTTTCTTTATCCTAGAACAGCTCCAAAAGTATAATTTACTTGCATCACATATTATCTCAAAAGGCAAAAGACCAGTTAGGGGATTGTATGATAGAAGTAGATGTCAAAAGTTTAATTAATTTATCAAAAATATTTTGACTGGTCTTTGGATATAGCATTAAAATTTCAGTCAAACAAACTATCTTTTATTAAAAGGTTATAAAGTGGTTTGGATATAGCACTGAAATTTTTTATGAACCTCCTATAAAATCCAACATGTTTTAAAAATAAACGAACTTTCCTAATTATTTTTGGTAAGGACAAATAAGTAATTAATTCCACTTTGCCTTTATCAACTTTAAGTTTTTTAGAAGATGCCACATGACCCAAAACAGTTCCCAAAGTAACCATGTAATAACATTTTTTCTAATTTAACACAAGTTCTTTTTCTTCATCTCGTTTTAAGATTTTATCTAAGTTTTCAAGACAATTTCAAAAGAATTTTCAAATACAGTTAAATCATCCATGAAAACTTCTAAACAATGCTCAATCATGTCATTAAAAATGCTTAACATGCATCTTTAAAA
>JAVXUL010042609.1:0-10936 GCA_035590515.1 Trichilia minutiflora
AAAATTCACACTGATGATAATGTGGCAGATGGGTTAACCAAAGTTGTGACAGTAAAAAAACTTAATTACTGCTTAGAGTAAATGTGTGTGGTGTCATCCATAGGCAGGGGCGGAGCCAGCATTATAACGAAGGGGCCATCCCCCCCCCCAAATTTTCAAAATTTTTAAAATTTTACTTTAATAAATAAAATATGTCTTTTAGATTCTCTCTAAAATTAAAAAAAAAATTCTATTTTGGCCCCCTTAATTCAGATTTCTAGCTCTGCTTCTGTCCACAGGAGCTGTTAGATCAGAAAGCAAGTAAAGAACTTAGTCCAACACCTTATTGCTTGCATGGTAGATAGTTTTTAGAGACTTGCAGGAGATAAAGAAGTGTGCATTGACAGCCTGAGTGTCTGTGTTGCTGGTTGCTGAGGATTATTAAGTTGCTGTGAATTGCCTTTTAATCTTGCACAATTGTGACTCAAGGTGGAGGAATATTGGTGAGTCACTGATTGAGCAATTCAGTTTGTTCAGTTGGTGGACTAAAGTGCAAGATGTAGGAGGATTAAAATGCAAGATTTTTGTAAAATTTCATTAAAGGCATTTTAGTCTTCTGTACATATTAGTTAGTTAAGTAATTAAAGGCTCGTTTTAAAAGCAAAAGTTCAGCATCATTTTTGCAATAAAGTGAGAGAGTGCATTTTCTTGATTTGAAGTAGGTTGTAACTGGTTTGAAAATCAATCAAGAAACTCTTGGTTTATCCTCTAAGATTTATTTTCTGTTTTCTTGTTTTTCTTTATCAGTTTTCTATTAGTTTCTTGTTCTTATTTGCTTCTTCGTTTAGTTGATAGGAGCTGGAGTTCAAAACAATCTTGTTGGTCTATTTCCAGAAATCAGAGATTATTTCTGGAGGTGTCAAAGGCTGAGAATTGTGCAACTGGTAGCTTTCGCAACAACAATAATAATAATAAATTATAAAAATATATTAATTAGTGTTAAAAATTGATTTAAATTAATAATTATTAACAAATTAAGTAAATTATATTTGATCGAGTTTTAATACTATGATTATTTTAGGCTTCACAGTAAAGAAAACTAGTATCATCACTTTAAATTAAAGCGCTTATTGAAAGATTAATCATAATAAATGTGAGGACCTATTTTGAATAAATAAAAAATTTGTAATTTTATATGTGAAAATACTATAAACTAGGGGTCTTGATGGTATTAATCATCAAACGCACCGTCCCACCCGTTCGAAGTGGATTCACCAATAAAAGCCGGAAAAAACCGGAGGTAGAAGCTGAGAAAAAATGGGAAGTTATTCTGCCGCTTCCGCTAACACATTATCGCTGGCAATCTTCTCGACCGTAACAAGATTCTTCATTGCAAACAAAAATCATAAACCTTTCTTGAAGAACAGCAGGCAATTCAAAATCTGTTGCTGTTCAACTTCACTTGCTCACTCAAAACTATCGCAACCAGGAGAGGCAGAGAAGAAGAAGAAGAATAGAAGACGCGAAGCAAAGAGTTATAAAGACGATGATCATGAAAATGATGATTTTGTGGTTATAAATTTTTATAAGTTCGTGTTTATTACAGACCCTGAAGCGGAAGTTGCCAAACACCTGGCATTTGTGGAGGTTAGCTTCTGAACGGCGTTCAATTGTTTGTATTACGTCGTTTTTCTGTTTCCATTTCGTGTTTTGGTTCTTTCCTTTTGTGTGTAATTAAGATATTTTTGTATTTCGTGTTGTTGTATAGAATATGAAGTAATGTTAAGAGTTTAGTTATGAAAGAAAACTAAGCAAGGAAAATTGGAGAAAGTGGAATTGGAAAAGGATTTATGAAGATTGTTGCTGGGAAATTTTCTTCTTTGAGGCAGTTTTGTAATTAGGAAAGTAATGGAAAATGTTTTGCCAGCGAACCAAGGTTTTTTGTTGTTGAGAAAATGAGAGAAAGTTGAGAGAATTCGTTGGAGGAGAATTCTATTGATTTTACTGAGGGTGAGAATGAAGCTTGATTGATCCCCGACAAAATTGCCTTATTTATAGGTATACAATGTGCTGATATTAGCGTATTTGCTTAATACTGCCTACCTACCTACCTAATCAATACAATATAGTTGCCATCAATTTGTGCTACGTTGTGCTGGCATGGCTGGTAATCGAGAGCCTTTTGTTGAGGTCGCATCATGTGATGAGGTGCTTGTTGAAAACTGTTCCTGCCCACCTTGTTTTTTATACAAAGCTTTTTTTATGAAGTGGCTGATGGATTAAGTAGTAAAAAGGATGGGATGGAGGTTAGTCATGTATGAAAGGTCTTGAATGTATATTACAATTAACTACTTTCATAATTTCTAATTCTAGTGTGATTGATGACATATCTATGCTAAAGTATGTCTGAAATGCCCATATAGGTCTCAATTATATCATTATTCACAATAGCTGTTCACTCACTGATATAAAATTATCAAACGTGAATTTATAATTATTAATTGGCAAGCTAACTAATCAACTCACATTGAACTTTTTTTTTCTTCATACAGTATCAGGATCTCAACATACACGGTCGTGTATATCTGAATGAACAGGGGATTAATGCACAGGTACATATTTCTTTGTCTAAACCATTTTTTCCTATGAAACGTAAGATTCTGTAAAACAGGTTTCCAATTTTCATGGAGCATGTTGTTATGTTGACAAGTAAGATGATGTCTGTTAAATTGTGAGTTGCATGTGCGTTTCTTGGAGGATAAAGATAAATCATTATTTCTGTCACCGGTTTCAAACAATTGTGTTGTTTCTACCTTAATTCCCCTCCTTTTGTCTTTTTAGTCTTTCTTTCAGACATAAAAATTGACTGATGTTGTATGGTTTGAAAATGCGGGGGGCAGTTGTTGTTCTTTCTTGTATGTCTAATATTAAATCACCATGTTAGGGTATTCATTTAGAGCACAATTCTGATGAATATTAGCTTCATTGACTAATCACTAACATTTGCTGAACATTGAACCTAGTATTTCCTTCTGATTGGTTTCATCTTTTTGCAGTACAGTGGACCATCAAAAGATGCTCTTGCCTATGTTGAATGGTTAAGAGAGGATGAAAGATTTTCTGATATACTGGTTCAGATATCTCCAGCTTTAAATGGCCACGCTTTTCCAAAACTGAAGCTGCGGTATAAGCCTTCCCTAGTACAGGCAAGCTATAATTTGCCAGGATTTTTCTACTTTGTGATATAAATCTTTTTATTCTCTGTAGCTTCTTTGCTGATCATTAATCTAGTGCCACCCACCTTTATTTCTGGTGTTGCTGTATTACCATAGAATCTTTTACTAGGTTTTAGAAGTTTACTCGAATATATATATATATATATATATATATCTTGAACTACTTTGAAGTCCCTTTCATACATGAATATCTTTATCATGATTTTGTTGTTTCTTTCTTTTTCTTTTGAATTATAGTTTTTTTTTTAATTTATTTTCCATTATTCTATGGTGGTCATTGTAAAGAAAAAAGAAATTAAGAAATATGCCAAATTACCTCCTATAATGAACATTTTTCTTTCTCGGAATTTCAGGGTTCTCGCCACTCTTAAAGTTAGGAGTCTTCATAAATTTTTTTTAATTTTTTATTTTATTATATTATTTTTTTTATATGCATGTGAATATTTAGGTAACAGTTTGCATCCATTTCCACATATCTTTATACTTTTATTGCTCCTAATACAAATATTTTATTTCTCTAGTTGGAAGGAGGTGTTTCACATCTTCCTTTGCTCGACCCCGCAATACGTGCAACACCACTAGCTCCTTCTAAATGGAGACAAAGATTGGAAGCAGGAAAGGGGATTGGTCAAATTTCAAAATCAAATCTTAGTAGGGATTTTATTCTTTTGGATGTGAGAAATGGTATTTATTTGCTTCTACCATGTTAATATCATGTTTCAAAGCTTTATTAATTTCTTGAGAACTTTATAATTGCAGTTTTTCCCCAAATGCATCTTTTATGTGCAGTGTCTGGAACTTGAAACATGTATGCTCTGTAGATGAAAGATTATTATACAGTAATAGAATTTAGAGTCATGGGTTTGTTTGTAAATTGAAAGGTGTAGGGTTAATTAGAGATTTCTCAGGGTACTGAAATGCATAAGACAGGGATTGCATGCATTATGCAATTATGCCTAAATCTTCCAATCAATGAAGTCTATTCAAAGACATATTCTGAACTATAGATTGCTTATTAGTGGCTCTCTAGCTTCAAGTTTCAACCAATATCAATGGACTTCAGTGTAGCTACTAGATGCACGTGTGTCTAGGTGCTAGATTTTCCCAATGTCTTCGGGTTCCAGGAAGCAGCCAAACTGTAAGACTGATGTAACGATTATTATAGTATGCTATGCTCATAATTTCTGCAATCAAAGTTTAACGATGTTGTAATTACTTGTAATCAGGTTACGAGTGGGATATTGGTCATTTTCAGGGTGCTAGACGACCTCATGTAGACTGCTTTAGGAGCACTTCGTTTGGGCTATCTGAGCAAGAGGTATGGTCAATCTATTCTCTATTGTCAAATTGTGAACTTTTTGTGTGAACATCTTTCCTGTAAGAAAGGGGCCTTAGTATATTTTGTGAGTGTATTTAAACATGGAACATATGTGTGCAATCGCTATCTGGAAAATTTGGCTGGAGTAGAAATTTGATTAGTAAATCTACGTTTGTTTTGATGGTGGACAAAAAATAGAAGAATGCCTAATGACAGTGGCCAAATTGAAGAATCTAATTTAGCATACGCTAGTGATTGGATATTTATTTTGGATGTATTTCTTCTATTTGTCTCCACCTTTGTCTCAGCCTTGTCACTGCTTATTATCTTTAGATGATATCTCTCCTATTTGCTTCACATTAAAACTGCTAGACTCTGAGTCGGAATTAGTGCATCAAGTTGGCTATTTGCAGCCTCCTTGGTATCAGAGCAAGTCATATCCACTTTTGCCCCTTAAGCCATTCTTGATGGCAGTTTTCCATCTGAAAATTTCTTTCTGCTGCAAACATTCTTTAGATGTCCAGAATTGGAAGAGTGACATAATTGCTTAATGCAGTTGTGTTTGGTGTCTGTATGATTCAACTCTGTTTATGGAATTTGTGAAGTTCAAGCTGTGTCAGGGTTCACTTTGAAACTTCTCAACTTTGATTTTGTGATGACTTGCTCTAAATTTTTCCTTCGTTTAGGCTATCCTTTGGAGTTGCGTGCTCTCAATGATGTGATGTAGCTTGAAAACTATGGCTTTTGGGAGAAAGAGTGGATTCGAAGGGAGAGAGTAGTCACCAAAGTTTGCCTAAATCAGCATACTTTATTTCACAATAGCTGCAGTCCTCACAGGTTTTCAAATGTTATTGTTGCATGTGCGGGTTTTCTATGTTAAAACTTAATTACCATTGTTGAATTCTTTTCTATTAGTTTAAGCTGTTGGGATTTTGCTTTAAGTTTCAACAGAGAATTACCATAAAATTAACTATGTAAAGAACAGTAACAATTATGAATAAATGACAAGAAGAATAAAAATGGCAACATCTGTTTTGTAACCTTTTCAGGCTCCAACAGCTGCCTGTTCTCATAAATGATGCATCTGTACTGTTGATATAATATACAGACAAAAGAGTGACATGAGGGCTGGATAAGATAGAGCTAATCCTACAAATTATGCCCTTTTTGGAGATCTTATATTAATAAACTCTTGGGCCATTTTGGAAAATTTTTAGTTTCTCTTATTTGCCTCCGATGGTTATGAATGTCTTCGCTTAGTCAACATGTTCCATTTGTTCAGGCTGTTGCTTCAGATCCTTTAGCAGATCTTGACAAGGAAAACACAGACATTTTGATGTATTGCACAGGAGGTATCCGTTGTGATGTATATTCAACAATCCTAAGGTGGCTCACTACTTACTGGAGTTCTCCTCATTGATATTATTTTTTTATTTAATGTTAAATTTTAGTAGATCATTCTGGATTTATTCTCACATAGGCTGATTCCTTCTGTTGCTTTGATCTCTTATAAGATTTGGTCAATGATAAACTTTTATAAGAAGCAGAGCTTGAAATGATAGAAGCTGTTCATGAAAACGAGGATCGGCCTTAGAAAACACCTGAAAGTATACATAAAGAACACCATCCAACTTAACTTGTATGTCTAGCAAAACCAAAGCTAAGGACAAACTAAGGTCCACAATGCTGCAAAGTGACTAGCTGTCAATATATTTATTGGAAATCAAATTTGATGTACTGCAACAACTTTTCTGTTTGCTTGTAGAACACGTGAGACCATAAAGCACAAGTTATTTGCAGAAATATGCTAGGAACTTGACATGTTGCATAATACAATGAGTGTTGATATATACCTTCCCTGGGTATTTGAGAGCTAGAAAAAGTAATCAAGTAGCTGCTGTCGATTCTGTTGTTGAAAGCTGTATTTCGATACATTGATAATTTAGTTTTGCTTTCTGCAATGCTTCCTCTAAGTTGTTCTGTTTAGTCTACTTCGACAGTATAGTGCACTTCAACTTCAATTTTTTGCCAGTTTATGAATGGTAGAATTTTGTGTGGCAGACAGCGTGGTTTTCAAAATTTGTACACTTTGAAGGGCGGTGTTTCTCATTATCTTGAGAACGAAGGTCCTGTTGAATGGGTTGGGAATTTGTTTGTGTTTGATTCCCGTCTCTCTCTCCCACCTTCAACCTACAAGCCTGGAGCTGTGAGGGAAGCGGGCATAGCTGGAAAAGTTTCTGAAAAGCCATTTGCTATGTGTTATATATGTGGTTCGCAAGTTTGTGAGTTAAGGCATCGGAACTGTGCAAATCTTGACTGCAATCTTCTCTTTCTGTAAGTTAACTTCTTTTTCATTCTCTTTTATCTTTGTCTACACTTTTTGTCTCTTACATAATTTTGCTCCAAAGAGTCATATCATGGCAGACGTTTAGGCTTCTATTTTGTCACCTTCTTTCCTGATTCTGATTGTCAGAATGGATTGTTTGTGCATCAAATGAAATTCTTGGGGTTTTGTCATTCTTATACCCCCAATCCTAATTACACCTTTCAAAATGATACCTATTGTTATTTTGGTTATATTTTGAATCTACATCGCATTGCAATAAGGAGAGAAATAAATAAAATTCAGGAGCTTGAAATGATAATTATAAGATAGGAAGTTTATTATTCTGAACAACTAAAACGGAACAGTAGTTATATGCTGACATAACGCCTAGTGTCCATTATATAACACGCAGAGGATCATCACTTAGATTTCAATTGATGCCTCTTCAATATCTATTATCGCTCTGTTTGATGACTTTCCTTCTTGTAATAATTGCCATCTCACTTGGACATTCAACTTCTTAATGGTATTATTCATAGACTAGGTATGAATGAGTTAAACTGATTGAGTTGATTTGCATCTTACTCAGATGCTGCAGAGATTGTGTGAAGAATTTGCGTGGATGTTGCTGTATAAATTGTACTACTGCTCCGCGGCTTAGGCCTGTTCTTTCTGGTCAACAAAGATACAAAAAATGGCATATATATCGAGATTCAGAAGTGCAAAACCAGTTGAAGGTTTAATTATTCATACATACATGCAACTTTGAAGAGGATAATTTTCTGGTTTTCATCTGCTTGCGTTTCATTACTGCAACATCTTCCAGTGAGGATCTAGTTCTGTTTTTACATCCTACATTCTAGCAAGATGAGTCATTGATTCAACGATCAACTGAATTTTTGGGGAGGAAATTTTGAAGTGATGTGCATATGGGCCAGTGACCTCCATTTGCTGGTACATACAGAATGTATTAGAAAATAGAGGGCAATTGTGATACGCAGTAGGGTTGCCTTTGTAGGGAGCAAATTTAGGTATGAACCATTCTGCAACTGTAACTTCTTATTTGTAAAACTTTTTTTTTTCTCAGTAAAGGAAAAAAATGATAAAATAAAATATGAAGATTCAGCCGCGTTCTCTTTAAGTAAATATATAAATTTAATCCTGAATGGTGTGAAGACAATAGAGTAAATAATGGCTATATTTGTACACTCTTAAATCCAATCCATCGATAGCCCAACTCCCGGATGAGAAAATATTGGGTTTAAACATTCAGAAACTCAAAGAATCAGAGCTTAGAGAATCTGCTCTTCAGTTATACAACAAAATGAGATTTTCAATCCGAAGGTGAAATCTACATTCCACTGTAATCTTGATATCAGTTTCTATACTACAAAAAAGGAACAAGTGAGTGTAGTGACTATTCAAGGGTTGGCATGTTAGACGGTCCTGGACCATACTCGTCCTTGCCTCCCTGTGTTGCATAGACTTGTTCCTCTAACCGCCTCAATCGTTCTTCCTGGCCTGGAACTATAGCACCTTGCTGATGTTGAACTACAATAGTGCTTTCATTGGTAGGGAAGACTCGCTCTTCCAACTGCTTCAATCGCTCTTGCTGATCTTGAATTATATTATGGAGTGCATCCACTTCCACCTGTTGATTCTGAACCAATGAGCGTAATTCCTCCATCTCTATACGCAATACTTCTGTCTGTGCATGTGATGTAGCTGTGCAATGTATGTCATGAAACAGCTCCGCCTGATTGAATTCCTCATAAGTATGTGTTCCATTTTTCTTAAAAAGAAAAAAATATGGCAAATTAAAATTCAATGAACATACCTCATGATCAACCTCACTAAAAATGGATTTTGACCATGCCCGATGATTATACGGGACTCGTGCTCGAGAGGGAGGATTCAATTTGGGTCGCTTCTGCAGATAATCAAGAACTCAATGAATAAGCATATCCAAAAGGATTATTAACAAAAAATATTCACCTCTGAGTACTTGCTATCAAAGAACGTGCACAACCAATCCCAATCATCCTGTGTGACATTTCCATAAGGATGCTGTCGAGCTTCTTCGGTTGACTTGAACTTCTTAAAATATTGATGGAGCTCATATCTATAGTCCTTCCACCTCTTTTCCATCCCATAATCTACACATCTACGGAGATCCAAACCTTCCATGTTTTACTCTCTGTTTACAAGGTGTGAACCAAATTAATGCAAGATGAAATCAAACTCATTTCATTCTAAAAGTGTTCTATCCAATTCAGGAATTCATAATTCATATTAAAATTGAAAATTCTATCAGTTGAATCTAGCCTAAGAAAATCTGACAATATCTCTCGCCATTCCCTAGACAAGCGATGTTAGGACATAACTAGAAAAAGAGTAGTAGACACAAAGTTCTTTTGCAAAATCAAAGCAAGCCTGAACTGCTATTCGTGAAAAGTAGTTTGCACATTCCCAAAATATCCATACAGGTATAAAGTATAAACCAGAAAATTTCATAATCACTATTCAATTCATAATGATAAGTACTCATATGTCCAACATAAATCTTGAGGGATCTAAAGTCGAACACAATGATGCACCGAATGATATAAACATGAAAAGCTACGTATCATCATATACAAAAAGCAAATGATCCTTAAAATTGACAGTAATCATGAATAACATAAGCTAGCTCTCCCAGTTTGGTTTTCCAACCACTTAATTTCAATGTAATTTTCTAAATGCAAGAGAACCTGTAAAATGTCTGAAGTAGGAATGCCTACAATGTCCAACTCATTCTCATGCGAAACACAACAATGCTAGAAGAAAAACTTAACAATCCAACAAATTCTAGGTTTTGCTTAATGATTGAGAATACAAAAAATGTAATTGCTTTGAGTTGGGTCATTATACTTTCGTTCCAAATCATTTGCTTAAACCAGGTCTAATCAATCTCAACATCTGTATTCTCAATTTCTCAGTTCATTAAGTGAAAATTAATGGTGAATAGTGAATGAAACAAACCCAACTGAAAAGCCTCAATGTGTTCGTTATAATTTTCAATGCATCATAAACCTGTTTATTTAACAAAGCTAACTAAGCCAGACAAACCCAACTAAAGATGAGCAAAAGCACTTCCCCTGTAAGATGATCTCCCTAAAGCACCTCAAGTGCTTTCCTAAGCTCAGAAAGCACATTTATCAATTTCCACCCGCCAAAAAACTACATTTTAAAAATAAAAAATGCAAGGTGCCTTTCCCAAATGCCTACAATATCACAGCAACAAGAATCCCTAGATTTGCTACACCTTTAACAATTTCTCTACATACAATTCCTTGTTCATAAAAAAAAATGCATGATAAGCGAAAACAAAAACAACCCAGAAATAAAATGAAAACTTTCACAGATTTCACGAACTAACAGAAACAAAAATTTAAATTCAATAGTTGGATCTATCACAACTCAATCAAACAAATCAAAACAAACACTCAAATCAAACTTTACCCAGAAACAAATACCAGCAGCGAGAGAGATGATTGTAATTTTGAAGATGAAATCGAGTGAATGGCGTAAACTGTGTTTGATCGAGCGAGAAGGAGTAAATTGATTAAAGGAAAATGAAAGGGAAATTGGAATTTGTTGTTTATATATATACAAGGGAATTAATAAAAATAGCCACTGTTTAAAGTCTGAAATAAAAAATAATCCAAATAAACAGTGACGTTAAATTTTGCGTTTTACTAAAAAATTCGGATAAAATTACCCTTGACTTTACCCTCTTTTACCTCTAATTTTATCACACTTAACACTTCTCCGCTTTTGATCTCTCCCACCAACGCCCTGCATTGTTCCATTGACGACCTCCATTCTCTCACCGACGACTGCATTCTTCCACATATTTGTGAAGGTCCGTTTCTATATGCAATTTTTTGTGATTTGTTGATTTTTGGTATTTTAGAAGAAATTAGACGAAAAAATGGTAGGAGAGAATCCAAAAAAACTAGAAAAGAAATTGAAATCAGAAGCCTACGATGTGGATGTGGACTTTGTAGTGTATGATTTTGCTGTTTTATTTGGAAT
>JAVXUL010042620.1:0-10936 GCA_035590515.1 Trichilia minutiflora
TTCCACATTCACCTCTCCTTTCACCAAGGAAATCTTAGAGCTTCGTCTACCCAAAAAGTTCAAAATGCCCTAGCTGCCCCCTTATACCGAAAAGTTTGACCCCTTCTTACACCTAGACACATTCTGAGAAATAATGCTGATCCAAGGACCGACTAACCAGCAGATGTGTCGGCCCTTCCCTTTAACATTGGAAGGATCTGCCCGACGATGGTTTAAGAATTTGCCGTCAGCCTGCATCGACAATTTCACCCAGTTGGCAACGGCCTTTGAAAATGAATTTTAGGAACTATGACAACTAGTTGTAACCTGAGTACCCTGTTGTCAGTGTGTCAGGAGCCCGAAAAAACTCTGAAGAGTTTTGTGAGGAGGTACCATAAGGAAGTCATGAAGTTGGGGGCGTACCATCACCCCCTGACATTGGAAGGGGTTGAATAGGGGTCTAAGGATGAAAAGGGCCTGGTACACCATCCACCGACGGACAGTGGATTCTTATGAGGTAGTCTAGAGCGAGCTGCTTAATAAAATCGAGATAGAAGAAGAGATGCTCCTGAGGTTGAAGGAGGAGGACCGGGCCACCCCGACCAAGAGAGAACAACACCCAACTCCTTAACGAAGGGAAAAAGGGGATCGCTATGAAAATCCCAGGCGTGACAAAAGAGACGAGGGCCGGAGAAAACCTCTGCACGAAATGAGAAGGGATAAGAAGCCCCCAAAATTCTAGTAGGCGAGAGATCACCCGGGGACGGTGGTTCAGGTAGCCACTCGCAACTTCACGCCCCTCAGAGCCCCTTTATCTGAAGTGTACGAGGACGCTCAATATAGAGAATTGTTGGTGCCCCAACCCCGAAATATGAATGTCAAAATACCTAAAAAGAATAAGGGAAGGTTTTGTGAATATCACGGGGAGAAGGGTCACACTACGGATCAATGCGATGATCTGCGGGCCTAGATTGAGGTACTTATCAAGAATAACTACCTCATCCATTATATTACAAAGTACCAGCAGAATACCGCGGGTGCGGGATGGCACCCCGAGGACGATAGGTCCCCAAGACCTGACCAGGGGATCCTAGTCATCTCAGATGAACCTACCCTAGCAAGATCGTCGAATAATTTGCGTAAGAATTATGCTCACTACTCCTTGGCCAGCCATACGTCGGATACACACGTGATGAACGTACGTGCCAACAAAAGGCCAAGGATTGCTACAATCCCTATTTTCTTTATCAAAGAGGATGAATTATGCGCACTACTTCCTGCCCAATCATCCGTCGGATACACACATGATGAACGTACGTGCCGACAAAAGGTCAAAAATTACTATAATCTCTATTTTGTTTACCAAAAAGGATGAGGTTAGAGTACACTACCTACATGATGATGCGTTAGTAGTAGTCATGGGGATAACATCCAAACAAGTCAGTCGAATTTTGATCAACACGGGAAGTTTAGCGGACATCATCTTCAAAGATACCCTAGACTCCCTGGGCATAGAGAATCTAGAGTTAACCCAAGCTGACTCAGCCCTATACGAATTCGAGGACTTCTGTATTGTTCCCTTAGGATCGGTATAGTTGTCCATGACTATGGACAACAAGCCCTATCAATGAACAGTTATAGTGCGTTTTCAAGTAGTGCATTTAAAGATCCCCTACTCTGTAATTTTGGGGAGATCTTTCCTCTGAAACACCAAAGGTGTGGAAAGCGTGCATTACCGGAAGTTGAAATTCTGAGCTAGAGACGGGATAGGGATTGTTAGAGGTAATCAAAGGGAAGCAAGATCCTGCTTCACTACCTCTGCTCAAAAAATGTACTGTATCTAGGTAAAGCCTTTGAAAATAACTGCCAGGACACAAGGGAGACCAGCCCCTAAAGACACTGAGATGACTAACGTTTAGGCGGCATCTTTCTCCCCCGATGATATTATAGAAGGAGGCATACCCCGAAGTCCAATTTTAGAACCAGTAGAGGTCCTAAAAATATGACAGTTGATGAGCGACACCCTGACCAAACGGTCTGAATAGGTAGTCAGCTGACTTCTGACCAAAGGCAGGCCGTAACTACGACCTTAGAGCGAAACAAAGATGTGTTCACTTGGAGTCATGATGATATGTCTGGGATAGATACAGGCGTTGTAACCCACCAACTGGCTATCAATCCCGCCCATAAGCCAGTCCGATAGAAGAGGAGAGTCTTTAATACGAAAAGGTAAAAAGCTATCCAGGCGAAGGTCGATAAACTACTCAAGGCAGGGTTCATTAGAGAAACCAAGTACCCTGACTGGCTGGCAAATATGGTACTGGTAAAGAAAGTCAATGGGAGCTAATGAATGTGCGTCGACTTTATCGACCTCAATAAAGCCTACCCTAAAGACAGTTTTCCCCTGCCTCGATCGATCAATTGGTAAATTTCACTGTCGAACATGAATTATTAAGCTTCATGGACACCTTCTTGGGATACAATCAGATACCCATGCATCTTCCTGATCAAGACAAGACAGTCTTCATTACAGATCAGGGATTGTATTGTTACAAAGTGATACCCTTTGGGTTAAAGAACGTTGGAGCCACTTTTCAGAGGCTTATAAACAAGGTGTTCAAGCTACTAATTGAAAGTTCTATGGAAGTCTACATAGATGACATGATTGTGATGTCCACAAGGGCTGAAGATCATGCTCTCCACTTAGTGCAAGCCTTCTCCCTCCTCAGAGAATACAATTTGAGGCTTAATCCCTAGAAGTGTGCATTTGGTGTTAGGTATAAAAAGTTTTTGGGCTTCATGGTCAGTGAACGAGGGATTGAGGCTAACTCGATGAAGGTCCGAGCCATAATAGACCTGAGAGTCCCTAGGATATTAAAGGAATTACAGAGTCTGACTGACAGGTTAGTGGCCCTTAATTGCTTTATTTTCAAATTCACTGACAAGTGTTTCCCTTTTTTTAGGGCTGTGAGGAAAGGCAAGGGTATGAAATGGGACGAAGAGTGTGAAAGTTCATTTTAACAACTCAAGGTCTACTTAGCCTCAGTCTCGCATCTGGTCAACCCTTTGTTAGAACAGACATTGTACCTCTACCTCATGATCAGCCAGCACACTGTCAGTTTAGTATTGGTAAGGGAAGATCATTAGAAAACACAGATGCCCATCTACTACACCAACAAGGCATTGTTGGATGTCGAGACCCAATATATAGACCCAAAAAGCTGGCGCTGGCACTCATGATAGCAGCTGGGAAATTGTACACCAACTTTTAGGCGCATGAAATAATAGTGCTCACTGACCAGTCACTCAGATAAATTCTTCATCGACCTGACCTTTTTGAAAGGCTGGTCAAGTGGTTGGTAGAGCTCAGCAAGTTTGACATCAAGTTTCAGTCCCGAAAAGCTATTAAAGGGGCAGGCACTGGCAGACTTCATGGTTGAGCACACAACTGAAGGAATCTTGACTGTCTTACATCAGGGTGAAAACCAATCAAACTCCATGGAAGCAAATCAACCTGATCTCAAGAGCCCTACCCTCTAGAATTTATTTATCGATGGGTCAGCATGCATCAGTGGAGGCAGAGTAGGTGTCGTCCTAGTCAGCCCCGAAAGAGTGGAGGTTATGTATGCTCTTAGATTTTCTTTTCCTGTTACTAATAACGAAGCAGAATATTAAGTTTTATTGGAAGAACTAAGAACAGTATTAGAGATCAGGATACGTGTTCTCATGGCCAATAGTGACTCTTAGCTCCTGGTAAACCATGTGAATGATACTTACTAAGCTTGGGAAGAAAACATGAGGGCTTACCTTTCAAGAGCCCAAGAGTTAATCAGCAGATTCACTAAGCTAGAACTGTAAAGAATTCTTCGATCTGAGAACATCTGGACTGATACGTTGTCAAAGCTCGCCTTAATACTGACTAGGGATATCCCAAAAATGATCCCTGTGGAGACCGTGGATTGTAAAAGCATTAGTCAGTCAGATAATAATATAGTGATGATGACCAGGGAAGAGTCACCTACCTGGATGAACCCCATCAGGAGATACATAGAGGAAGGGCTACTCCCTCTCGATAAGAACAAAGCCCTCAAGGTCAAGAGGAAGACTGCAACATTCGCAATAATAGATGGTGTTCTCTATAAATAGAAAATCAACACTCCCTACCCAAGATGCCTTACGCCATCAGAGGTGAAGGAAGCACTGAAAGAGATGCACTAGAGATTCTACAGGAATCATAATGGCAGCAAGAACCTGACCTTTCGAGTATTGAGATAAGGATACTTCTGGCCGACCATGAAGCAAGATGCCTACGACCTGGTTCATCGGTGTCATGCCTGCTAAGTCCATGAGGACGTCTTGAGACAGCCTCCTGAGAACCTAACAACCTTGCTCAATCCATGGTTATTCACCCAGTGGAGACTTGACTTGATATGACCTTTTTCGATCGCCAGAGCTTAGGCAAAGTATGTCGTTGTGGCTATTAATTACTTCATGAAGTAGGTGGAAGTAGAACCCTTATCCAAGATCACAGAAAAAAAACACAATTGTCTTCATCCGAAAAAAACATCCTCTACAAACACAACATCCCTAGCGTGCTAATCGTTGATAATGGGAAGCAATTTGATAATAGAGGATTAGAAGATTTTTATCGAGAATGGTCTCCTGCCCACCCCAAAGCAAATAGGCAAGTAGAAGCAACTAACAAAATAATCAAGAAGTTATTAAAGAAAAAGCTGGGAGAGAGGAAGGGAGCATGGGCAAACGAGCTTTCAGAAATTCTATGGGCATATAGAACAACGGCAAAAGCTATCACAAGAGAAACACTTTACCTGTTAGCCTACGGATTTGAGGCAATCATCCTTATTGAGATGGACATCCCTAATTTTTGCACCCTCCACTTTGATGAAGAAGGAAATCAGCAAGCCATGCACCTGAAGCTTGATTTGTGCGAAGAAGTCAGAGACTGTGCCCTGATACACATGATTGCCTATCAGTAAAGAGTATTCCGCGCCTATAATAGAAAGGCTAAACCTCGATCCTTCAAAAAAGAAGATCTTATTCTTAAAAGGGTCACTCTGAACACTAGAGTGATGGTCGAGGGATCTTTAGGCGCTAACTAGGAAGGTCCCTATCAAGTAATCAGAGCAGTCAAGCCAAGGACATACAAATTGTCAAAGCTAGACGGTCCTATCCTGAATAAGTCATGGAACGGTGAGATGTTGGAAAAGTACTATCCCTGAGACAAATCTTTCTTCAGGATGCTTCACTTGTAATGTATTCAAACACTGTCTATGATAATAAAATTATTGTGTTTTAATTGCAAGTAAAGTATTGTACAACATCTCTCTTTTTCTGAACTTTCACCCGTGTCAAGCTGTATAAGCCCCCGCACCGTATCAGGTAGATTGAGAGCCTAAGACCTAGCACGAGATCGGACGTCCTAAGCCCTGACCTGCGTTACCTGTCGCCAGTTTATAGTGTTACAATTGACCTTCGAGCCTTAAAATTTCCTAACACTAGTTTGAGTCAGTGACCCATGTTAGGCTGTGTAAGCCCCTGCACCGTGTCAGATAGACTGAGAGCCTAAGATCTGACACTGGATCAGGCATCCTAAGTCTTGACCCGCATCACCTGCCAGTTCTTAGTGTTATGGTTGGCCTTTGAGCCTTAAAATCCCCTAACACTAGTTTGAGTCAATGACCTGCGTCAGGCTGTATAAGCTTCTACACTGTATCAGACTGAGAGTCTAAGATCTGGCACTGGACTGGGCGTCCTAAGCCCTGACCCACGTCACCTGCTAGCTTCTAGTGTTACAGTTGGCCTTCAAGCCTTAAAAACCCTTAATACTAGTTAGAGTCAGTGACCCACGTTAGGCTATGTAAGCTCTTACACCGTGTTAGGTAGACTGATAGCCTAAGACCTAGCACAAAATCGGGCGTCCTAAGTCCTGATCCGCGTTACCTACCAGCTCCTAGTGTTACGGTTGGCCTTCGAACCTTAAAATCTCCTAACACTAGTTTGAGTCAGTGACCCACGTTAGGCTGTGTAAGCCCCTGCACTATATCAAGTCGACTAAGAGCCTAAGATCTGGCACAAGGCCGAACGTCTTAAGCCCTGACCCGCGTCACTTGCTAGCTCCTAATGTTACAGTTAGCCTTCAAGCCTTAGAATCCCCTAACACTAGTTTAAGTTTATGACCCGTGTCAGACTATATAAGCCCCTGCACCGTATCAGGTAGACTGAGAGCCTAAAATCTGGCATGGGATCGAGCGTCTTAAATCTCAACCCGCGTCACCTATCAGCTTCTAGTGTTACGATTGGCCTTCAAGCCTTAAAATCTCGTAACACTAGTTTGAGTCAGTGATCCACGTTAGGCTGTGTAAGCCCTTACACCGTGTCAGGTAGACTGAGAGCCTAAAACCTAACAAAAGACCGGGCATCCTAAGTCTTGACCCGCGTCACTTGCCAGCTCCTAGTGTTACAGTTGGCCTTCGAGCCTTAAAATCCCCTAACACTAGTTTAAGTTTATGACTCACGTCAGACTGTATAAGCCATCGCACTGTGTCAGGCAGACTGAGAGCCTAAGACCTGACACGAGACCGGGAATCCTAAGCTCTGATCCGCATCACCTTCCAGCTTCTAGTGTTACAGTTGACCTTAGAGCCTTAAAATTCCCTAACACTAGTTTGAGTCAGTGACCTGTATTAGGTTGAGTAAGCCCCCTCACCGTATCAGATAGACTGAGAGCCTAAGATCTGACACAAGATTGGGTGTCCTAAGCCCTGATCCGTGTCACCTGCCAATTCCTAGTGTTACGATTGGCCTTTGAGCCCTAAGAATTCTCTAACACTAGCTCGAGTCCTGAACTACATCAGACAGTATAAACCCCTTTCCTGTGACTGGTATCCTGAGAGTATAAGACCTGTACGGAGTAAAGCCTCCTAAACCTTACTCACGTCAATGCATCTCTAGTGTTGAAGTTAAAATCCCTTCACATCAGTTGAGCCTTAAGGATAGTATTGATCAAGGACCAGACATGTCTCCCAGTCAGATCCTGAGTGTGCTCAATTCTCCTGGACTACCAAATGCACACTAATTAAGGGGCGTCCTACCAGTTCAGAGTGATTTATTTCATAAGAACTTGATTCAAAGGGAATTCATGTATAGCCAGGATAAGAGCAAACAAGTAAGAATGGAGTAAAAATCTGTTCATTCACTTTGACTATACAATTATAAAAATTTTAGTATACATTTACTCTTTGAATGGTTAAACTACAAAAATGTATAGTTACAATAAAAAGACAGGGCCAGCCAGTACTGGGGGACTGGTCAAGGGTACTTGAGATTCTTCGTCGGAGGAAATCTCCACGGAAGGATCTTGATCACCTGCTGTTTGATCCTGATGACCTTGTGCTCCGACTGCCTCAGAGGAGGGGTCTTCAATTAATCGACCCTGGTCATTCCTCCCCTCCTCCTCATGTGCCGTCAGGTTAACATTTAGTTCGGTGGTCTCAAGAGGAGCATCTGGAGCGTGTTTGCTTGAAGCCCCTAGAACCTCCTGACCTAGTTGGCTGAACAGCCACCCAAGGTCCAATTCGGGATATTCTTGAAGAAAGAGGCGGCTCATCAGTTCCAAACCATCATCCACTCCCTGGTCATATCGAGATTTCAACTGAGCCAAAGCCTCTTTCTTTTCCTTTTTTAACGCTCCCAGGGACTCCTGTTCCTCTTTTAACTCCTTCTCCAAAAAGTTGCACTCTTCCAACAATGTATTGCACTCGTCAGTGTTGGTGATCAGCTGCACTTTCAGACACTCTTCCTCCAACTTAAATAATCTGAAGAGGTCAGACAGCTCATTGTGCTTACCCGTGAGACTCCTCCTCTCCCTTTCAAGACGGTCATTATCTATTGATAGTGCTTGGGCTAGGACCTCAGAGAAAGAGAGCGTCGAAGTCAGGCTCTCCTTCTCTTCATTCTATCGAGACTTTTTGCCCTCTAAAGCGGAGACCCTAGTCTCTAATTCAGCCTTCTCCTTGTTCCCCTCCTGACGGATGGCGTTTAATTTTTTCTGGGCCTGTTTCTCCAGTTTCCCGACCGTCTTGAACGCCCACTCTCGAACCTTTATTGCATTTTGAAAATCTTCCATGAAGAGATCCAACAAGAATGCATTCTGCATGATAGAAATCAAAATAAGTCAGTATCTCAGGGAAGAAATGGGACGATCCTTGCCATATACAAGATACCAGAGGCATGAGGACTTATTCTGTGGGCATACATGCTCAGGTTACCCAAGGCTCGTAATGAAGACATGTCAGACATAGTCTTGACCCTCTGGGGAGTGATCACCCCTCTCATCCCATTCAGCAATTGAAGGAGGCAACCAAATTGCTCCCTTTTGCCCTCAGCCAAATCCATCCACTAGAGGTCGTCCTGTTCCGCGTCCTCATCTTTTGGAGGAAGTATATCATCAGCCTTCTTGTCAGTTGGGTCTTTATTTTTCTCACCACGGCCCCCATCATTATCTACATTTGTTTCGGGGGCCTGATCTCAGTTATCCGCCCCTTCACGACCAGGATGGCTCCCTTAACTCTGCCCAGGAGTTTTTCACATCCCCGATCCCGTTGTCAGGGAGACTAAAACGCCTTCCTCTCAATTGGGGATATTCACTTGAGTGCTAGCTAGGGGAGGAGGAGGATAGGGACGGTCAATTCTCCTCTTTGTCCTTCTCTCAGCCTGGTCGTTGACTATAGGCCTCTTGCTTTTATCTTTAGCCTGAGGAGGATCCCCCTCCCCCCCCCCCCCCCCCTCCCGTGGACGCCTCTCTTCCTCCTCCTCATTCCGCTCTCGAATTGATATATCTTTCTACTTCGGGCATTTGGCTCTTTGCCTTTCTTTTCATGAGCCTTTTTGGCATCTTCCTTTATTGGCTCCTTTCCCTTATCCCTAAAGGCCTTAATCTGGGCCCCGATGGTTGCTTTGGATCCCTCTTTGAAAAGCAACCCCTTCAAGATGTCAGCTACCCTTCACCTCTCAACTCCAGCAGCTGCAACGAAGTTCGGGATCATGGTCAAAAATAACTTCTTATGAGCTTGTCAAAATTGACTATAAGAAAGACTTACCCTCACTCACAGCGACCCTAACTTTCAAGAACTCGCTTCTGGTCTCAGCCCGAGACACCAGCTGCGAGTCTACCAGGTTCTTTGCGATTAAAAGTTGCTTGACATTCGTGGCAACTAGACTTAGCAAAAATGCTGCCACATTAGTCAGAATGTTAGGCTGGTCTTTTCCCACCTCTGTATTAAAAAATCGATCAGTAATCCACTTTAATAAAATAAGGTTTTTAACTAAAAGTCTAGGTATTTGAGGTGGTACTTGTCTCTTCAAAGGTAGAAAGTATGGGTCCCAGAGGCAGTCAAGTCTAATCCCCACTGACAATGAATCAGCGATCCTTCTAGTGCTTGTTAGATAAAGGGTTCCCCTTTATCTTTTTCTGGTACCCTTGATGAATTTATAAATAGTACTATCCCAGATACTGGCTCACACTCTTCTTGAGCTTATAGAGGTGTAATATCTCATCGGAGGTTAGGGCAGGCCGTCCTATGCTAACCTTCAAGACGAACAGTTCGCTCAGGATTCTCCAGCTATTCAGAGTGAACTGGTACGAGAGATCCCAAAATTTTCAAAAATCCTGATAAAGTATCATTGCAGGAAAAGTCGAGCCCCGATTAACAAGTGTTCCTCATTCATGGCCATCTTCCCTGGGTCCAGCACACTCGGGACCTTATGTGCATGTGGCACCCTAAGTTGCACGTGCTCAGGAATGGCGAACAACCTCCTGTAAGTATAGAGGTCCGCCTCAGTGATCGTGGAAGGATACTAGTCAGCCTTATTCGGGCCCCTCGCCCTTGCCTGCTCGGAGCCCCCCGATCTTCCTTGCCCCTTTCATAACCGTGCAAGGGGTCTTACGCAGACTTCGCCCTTGATTGAGCAACATCCAGTGGGTTTCCCCGTTTGTCCATTTTTCAACCTATACAAAAAACTCACCATAGAAATTCAAATCCTCACAAGAAACAGAAAGAACTCTAAAAAATCATATTTTCGAAAAAATTTCAACCAAAGTCATCAGAAGTATGGCCTAAACCAACAGAGAAAATAGAAGCGTTATCCATACCTCACCGAAAATCGAGCCCACAAAAATGTTCAAAAAATGACAGAAAGCTAAAATCATACCTTTATGAAGTTACGAAAATAAAGTACGAAGCAAAATTCATAAAGGCAACAAAGAGAAATCGTGTACTCTCAAATCGAATGGCGAACACAGGGAAAGCAGACAGGGAACTCGAACAGAATATGCAGAAACCTTCAGAACACTGGCAAAGCAGCAAGAACTCAAAAAAGTAGAAATAGAAGAGAAGGAGAGATAGGAGGTAATACTGACAGGACCCTAGATCTCAACCGTCAGTTTCTATAGCCAAGGTATCACCACGTGTCCAAATCCCATAAATGGTTTCATTGCCCGAAGGTGATTCGACCCCTAGCCACTAGGGACCTAACACGTGGTAACTCGACTTTAATGATCGTGAAACTCGAAACAGTGATAGCTTGTAGACTGATGGACTTCCGAAGTGATAGTTGGGCAATTCGTATTGAATGAAGCATGTTATCAAGGATTCGGGACAAGACAGGTCATCAAAAGGTATTAATGTGCAGACATACTGATAGGGACCCTCTTAGATAGCCTGCCACCCCCCTGAGATCTTCCAATAGGTCATAGCTCCCAAGAATGGACCGACCACTAAGGCCCACCCAGTCAAGCAAATAGTTTCTGATGAGAGCCCTTCAAGTCTCACACCAGAAATTGGAGGACTAGATGTTGGTTAAAAATACTAACGACATGTGAAGGCGTCCCAAGTAGACATCTGTCACCCCGATCCCTGCAACTGCATCACCTAACCAC
>JAVXUL010042631.1:0-25972 GCA_035590515.1 Trichilia minutiflora
TACATACCACACGAAATCTTAATTCCTTGTTGTCTAAGTAGCCGAAAACGCAGAGTAACAATGTAGAGATCATCATCGTCATCATCAATATTATCATTTTGTTCAAGGTCATGAAATATTTTTACCAATGCATCTTCAATATCCTTTTCAAAGTGATATGCAACTCCTAAGCGTTGCACCGCATCAATTAGTTGCAGTACTCCTTTCTGGGCAAACTTATCTGCAACAGGAGCTGTTATCATTTTCCTCACCTCTTCTTTCAACATTTCGTGTTGTTCTTGAGTTGTTGAATCACATGTCTGCACTCACAAACAAATTAACTTTATGATCCGTTGCATGCATATGCATGGAACATGAACATATTAGCAGTAATTCAGCAATCAGAAAATGAACATTTTATTTTTTTAAGTAATCAAATTTTTTGAAAAGGTTTCCGCCATAAAGATTATAGCTTCGTTATTATAGACCCTTAAACTTCAACTTTCAACTCTGCCCCCATTTTTTTACCTTAGATGGATATGTGAGAAAATGATTTCCCCATAAACTAGGATGAAAACCTGCAGAACGGCGAATCACTGAAGGGGAAACTGCTGCCGAAACCTGACTGGAACCGGACATATCTTATTTTCTTGATATAACAAACTGCAGCACTTTATAAAATTAATAGTTAGAAAAAGATATATAAAATGCCGTAGTTAACAAAAAATTATATAATACATAAAATAATAAAAAATAAAGCAAAAGGAGCTTACATTACGTTCTCTTTTCAATTTCTCTACAAGTTTGTTGTGTGGCAATCTTATTTCATTCATTATGAACTCTTCCCTATTTATAGATTTCATGAGTTAGCTTTAGATAACTAGAAATAAAAACCAATAATTTAGAAGTCGTTGAAGCTATCATATCATACATGCATGTTATTGACTTTAAAAAATGTTGAATGATAAACAAAAATGATATGTAAGTTTCTAATATTTAATTTAGTGAATTGATTATTTTCAAACGTTTCTAAAATATCAATTAAAGTCCCACTTCTTTAGTATAATATAATCAGAAGTAGAGCCAGAAATCTAAATTAGGGAGGGTCAAAATAAAATTTTATTCATTTTAGAGGGGATCTAAAAAAAATATTTCATTCATTAATTTAAAATTTTGAGAATTTTCAAAATTCATGACCCTCTCATTATTAAGGTGGCTCTGCCCCTGCTTATCATCTTATATAAAATTAATTAGCTGAAAAATAAATATTAAATTCCTAAAATTTGATTAAAATATAATATATTAATTATTTATTTTAAAGCACATTGATAATATAACATTTCGTAATATATTATAATTAAATATAAATTTATTTAAATGAAAGACGAGAACTTAGTTAACCGTTTCAAGTTTTACTCTCAATCTCCAACATATCAACTTCTAATTCTAACAACAGAACCACTCATGTTCTAGTATTTCCTTACCCAGCACAAGGACATATGTTTCCTTGACTCGACCTAACACACTAATCATTTCCATTCACTTTATTATGTGAGACATTTGGATGAGTAAACTTATGTTTACTTATATTTACTTTTTTATATAAATTTATATTTTTATCCTTTTTTATATTTTATTTTAATTTTAAATTTAAAAACAAATTTACTTAAATTATACTTAGTTATAATTCGTTAGTATAAAAAGGGTTCTAATCTTCAAGTTTAGTACTTTTGTTTATTAGAGAACTTTTGCTTGAATAATAAATTTTTTTTTCAAATTCTAGGGTTTTCATATCTTCCCTTGGTGGATTCTAAGTTTGAATTTGGTTACTTGATTGATCCTTCATTTTAAATTTGTTTTCACTACATTAGTTTGGTATCAAAGTCATATTGTCATCTTAGGGCAATAATTGATAACGGTGATGATGAAAACAATTATCCCAGTCACTTGGATGAAGGGATTGTAAACCTCGTGGGTGATAGATCATTATTCCAACATATCTAAAAAGGGTACAAAGATTTTGTCATCTTTAGTATATGCCACTATCCTGGCAAGGAACCAAAGTAAAGTCAACAGTGTAGAGCACAATATCTTATGCGACAGTCGATCGATTGAAGAGGCTACTTCGATAAGAAGGTTCAGTGAGTATCAACAAGAATATCTTTCAAAGATTAGAGGTAAGATTAATGGTATACATTATAATATCTATATGACTGATGATAGAAAATGAAATTATATCCATAAAAATATAGTTTACGATTTGAATTTACATGTAACAAAGCATATGGATCTTTATAGCGAAATTATTTTCTGTGAGGAAATACATTCTATGAGATTTTCAATTGAAAACTATGTAAATGAAATTTATTGTTATATTTTTGATAACTCTGATATACATAACTTGTTGCATAGAAAACCACGATATAAGAAATTGAATGCCTAGTACTACAAGTATCGACGTGTGTATATGTTGATGCAAAAAAATGTCCGACGGTTTTCCTACACCAACAGATTTTTTCTTCTTCTTCTTCTTGAACTTGAGGCTGTAGAACACCTCAGGGTGGAGTGACTCCCAGTGGAGGTGTGGTGGTTGATCGGTTCTTTGGTGTGTTTGTGACTGGACTTGAGAGAGACCCAAGTTGCCTACGTACCCCCCTGCCTTCCCTCTTCTCTCATTTCCTGTCCTCTAGTCCTCTCTCTTCTGGTTCTTTGGTGCTTCTCTCTCCTCGTTCTTTCGTCTCTCTCTCTTCTTCTTCTTTTGTGCTTCTCTCTCCTGATTCTTTGGTGGTTCTCTCTCCTCTCCTTCTTTGATGGTAGGGGGATCAAGTTACACGTAGTTCTTTTTGACGGGAAGGTATGGTGATAATATAGAGGAGATGGTGAGCTGGCAGGCTAGAGTGGTAAGGTGGCAATCCCAAGGAAGCATAGGGCGGTTGTATTAAATGCGTAGGGTCCCACCGTGATGATGCCCCTACCACATCATCCCCGAGTGTCCGAGTATCTGTACCTCCGAGTGAAGCTTCCAAATCTCCCGAGAATGAAATCCCTTGGTTTTCGGGAGGCCTTCACACAGCGAGTGGTAGCCTCGATGTCGCCAGGTGGTAGAATGGTGGAGACTAGCATACTCCGAGTGTCCGCGAGTCCGAGTGCGAGTTGGTCGCGGATGAATCGTTGGAGGTCCTCTGAGCAATAGAGTCGGGCAAAATGTCCAAGGCGCTTTGGTCGTCTCTCCGATGATGTAACCAGCTTCTCGAAAAACATCATATCGGGGAGTCCATCTGGGGAACAGCACCTCTGTATGATGAGCCTGGACAAGGACATGGAGGTGGGCTTGGGCCCGTGGGCTAGGCAACACTAAAATCCCTCAACACTAAGCCCCCTCAATTTTCAGTAAAAACGTAATTTTACTGAAAATTACAGTCTGTGCAGGCCTCTCATAGGAACCTGAGCTCTGTGCACAATCTTCACACCATTGAACGGGCAAACTCAGAATCATCGAGCGCGTAAGCTCGACATCAAGCTGAGAGAGCTCAAAAACGTGGAACGAGACAGCTCCGAATCATCGAGTGCGTAAGCTCGGCATCGAGCAAATAAACTCAAAAACATAGAGCGAGAGAGCTCCGAATCATCGAGCGCGTAAGCTCAGTATCGAGCGAATAAGCTCGAGAACATGGAGCGAAGGAGCTCCGAATCATCGAGCACGTAAGCTTGGTATCAAACGAAGAAACTCGAAAACATGGAGCGAAGGAGCTCCGAATCATCGAGCACGTAAGCTCGCCATTGAGCGAACAAGCCCGGAAATATGGAGCGATAGAGCTCCGAATCATCAAGCGCGTAAGCTCGGCATTGAGCGAATAAGATCGAAAACATGGAGCGAGAGAGCTCCGAATTATTGAGCGCATAAGCTCGGCATCTAGCGAATAAGCTCGAAAACATGGAGCGAAGGAGCTCCGAATCATCGAGCACGTAAGCTCACCATCGAGCGGACAAGCTCGGAAACATGGAGCAAGAGAGCTCCGAATCATCGAGCGTGTAAGCTCGGCATTGAACGAATAAGCTCAGAAACATGGAGTGAGAAAGCTCTGAATCATCGAGCGCATAAGCTCGGCATCGAGCGAATAAGGTCGGAAACATGGAGCGAGAGAGCTCCGAATCATCGAGCACGTAAGCTCGGTATTGAGCGAATAAGCTCAGGAACATGGAGCAAAGGAGCTCCAAATCATCGAGCACGTAAGCTCGACATCAAGTGAATAAGCTCAGAAATGTGGAGTGAGAGAGCTCCGAATCATCGAGCGTGTAAGCTCGGCATCGAGCAAATAAGCTCGAAAACGTGGAGCGAGAGAGCTCTGAATCATCAAGCGCGTAAGCTCGGCATCAAGCGAACAAGCTCGGAAACATGGAGCGAGAGAGCTCCGAATCATCGAGCGCGTAAGCTCGGCATCGGGCGAACAAGCTTGAAAACATCGAGCGAGAGCAGAAAACCCTCGAGCATGTAAGCTCAGCATGAATAAGAGAGCAGAAAACCCTCGAGTGGAACGCTCAGCATCGAGCTAAAGAGCTCAGAATCATCGAGCGGAATGCTCGGCATCGAGCTAAAGAGCTCGGGATCATCAAATGAAATGCTCGGCATCGAGCAAGCAGGTCCGTCTGTCCTGGCAAGCAGGTCCATCTGCCCTGACAAGCTCGAAATCATCGAGCAAAATGCTCGGCATCGAGCTAAAGAGCTCGGGATCCGTATATCGAGAAAAAAGGGGGGGTACGTATGACCTGTCTTTGAGTCCGCATGTTCGGGCAAGTAGGCATCGATCACCCGTCTTAAGATACATACATCGGACAAGCGGATCTATATGGACCATCCCAAATCAGGTGCCCTCTCCGAGCAAGTAGGCATAGCTGACCCAGTCTCAGAATTAGTGCGTCAGGCAAAAGGAGGTACGTATGACCTGTCCTTGAGTCCACACGTTCGGGCAAGCAGGCATCGATGACCTGTCCTAGGATACATACATCGAGCAAGCGGATCTATATGACCCATCCCAAATCAGGTGCCCTCTCTGGGCAAGTAGGCATAGCTGACCTAGCTTCAGAATCAGTGTATCAGGCAAAAGGGGGTACGTATGACCTGTCCCTAAGTCTGCACGTTCGGGAAAGTAGGCATCGATGACCCATCCCGAGATACATACATTGGGCAAGCGGATCTATATGCCCATCCCGAATCAGGTGCCCTCTCCGGACAAGCAGGCATAGGTAACCCAGTCCTAGATATGGCCTGTCCCGATACCAGTACAGCGGGCAAATAGGTACGTATAACTAGTCCTAGTGGGCAAAAGTCCATATAACCAATCCCGGAATATGTACATCGAGCAAAGGTTTGCACAACCAGTCCCGACAGGCAAAGGTCCGTATATCCTATCCTGGAATCAGTACATTGGGCAAGCAGGCATAATAAAGTGATAAGTCCTCTGTGATAGAGTTGAAACCTCCGAGATGAGACTGTGAACTCTTTGATCTAAGACAAAAAACTTCTCTTTGACAAGTAACACAAGTCATACTATTTAACAAATATCATGCAGTTCTAATAACATGCACATTCATAATTTTCAGGCTTAATCATAGCAGATATGTAAACGCAATTCCTATGCAAATGGCATTTTATAATGGTTGCTAAATAACCAATATGTAGTTAGCATTCATAATTAGAATAAGCAATAAAGAGTGTTAGAGAAACTTCCCTGGATGAGCAGAAATACCCTCTGAGATGAGCAGAAAAGTCCTCCAGGATGAGCAAAAAATACCATCTCTCTGGATGAGTGAAAATCTCCTCTGAGAAGAGTGGAAAATGCCTTCTAGATGAGTGAAAATCTCCTCTGAGAAGAGTGGAAAATGCCCTCTAGATGAGTGAAAATCTCCTCTGAGAAGAGTGGAAATTGCCCCTCTGGATGAGTGGAAATCTTCTCTGAGAAGAGTGGAAACTGCCCTCTGGATAAGTGAAAATCTCTTCTGAGAACAGTGAAAAATGCTCTCTCTGGGTGACTGGATGAGGTCCCTCTGGATGACTGGATGAGGCCTCTCTGGATGACTGAATGAGACCTCTATGGATGATTGGATGAGGTCTCTCTGGATGACTGGATCAGGTCTCTCTGGATGACTGGATGAGGTCTCTCTGGATGACTGGATGAGACCTCTCTGGATGAGTGGAAAATTCCTCTGAGATGAGTGAAAATATCCCCTCACTGGATGAGTAAAAAATTCCGCCGAGATGAGTGAAAATATCCCTCCACTGGATGAGTGAAAAATTCCTCCGAGATGAATGAAAATATCCCCTGGATGAGTGAAAGATTCCTCCGAGATGAGTGAAAATATTCCCCTTCTGGATGAGTGAAAACTTCCTCCGAGATGAGTGAAAATATCCCCTGGATGAGTGAAAGATTCCTCCGAGATGAGTGAAAATATCCCTCCTCTGGATGAGTGAAAACTTTCTCCGAGATGAGTGAAAATATCTGCTGGATGAGTCGAAGATTCCTCCAAGATGAGTGAAAATATCCCCCCTTTGGATGAGTGAAAAATTTCTTTTTAGATGAGTGAAAATCTCCCCCCTCTGGATGAGGCGGAATACTCTTTGGGATGAGCGAAAATGTCCTCTCGAGTCGGGAGACCAGAATCACCTCAGGTCGGGAGGTCGGAATCACCTCAGATTGATAGAGAACCAACCCGGATAAGGAGATCAAATCACCTCGAGTCGGGGGGTCAGAATCACCTCGGGTCGGGGGAGAGCAAACATCTCGGGTCGAGGAGTCGGAATCACCTTGGATTGATGGAAAACCACCTCAGGTCGGGGACTCAGAATCACCCTGGATTTATGGGAAACCACCTCAGGTCGGGGACTCGGAATCACCCTGGATTGATGGGAAACCACCTCGGGTCGGGGGAGAGCGAACACCCCGGGTCAGGGGGTCGGAATCATCTCGGGTCTGGGGAGAGCGAACACCTCGGATTGGGGGGTCGGAATCATAAAATAATAAGTTCTCTTTACAGCCCAAATCTAATGGTAGAGAACCCATAACATCATCTTCACCGTTCATATCATAAAACCATATTTCATAATTATCTTGACCAAATTTCAGCATGATACAACAGTTAACTTTAGAGAAACAAAATGTTGAATGTTCGGAGCTCGTTGGATGACCAAATTACAAGTTACCTCTGATTCCAAACACCAATATCTCCACTAGCAGCTCTTCTTAGCAATCCAACCATTGAAACCAAACAAATATATTCCATGATATGACAGAAAAAATTTTGTCTCAATCCAACGGTGAAATAAAATGATATGAAATAAAGTTGAAAGGCTGTACAATCTGAAAAAACCCAACTAAACAGAGTAGCAATTTTATAAAACTTCAAAATCTGTAATAGAGTATTATTCCTCAAATATGAATGGTCCAAATAAAGATCTATATGGATGAAACTTCTGTCAAATTTGACATCAATCCGATGGTGGAAAAAGAAGCTATCGTCATTGAAAATAAGCCCCTGAAACTAACAGGAAACCAGATTGTTCTTATAGTAAAATTGATCTACCATAACTTTTAGTAGAAGACTATTATTGAAATCCGTTCAGTAAGATGGTAGATCGACAAGTAAACTTTCTCCCACCAAAAAATCAGATTACTCCAACGGTTGGATGAAAAGCTACAAGCGAAAATGATGACTGTGACAACTAAAAAAAAATTCCAGAATTGAGAGAAATTCTTCCACCTTCCTTGATTCGGTTGAGAAACGGCTTTTTGTAAGCATCCCACAGACGACGCCAAATGTTGATGCAAGAAAATGTTCAGCGATTTTCCTACACCAAGCATTGAGTGATTCACGGTGGAGGTTGATCGGTTATTTGTGTGTTTGTGACTGGACTTTGATCTCTCTTAAGCTGCCTACGTACCCCCTCTTCTTCTCTCTTCTCATTTTTCTCTTCTGATTCTTCTAGTTCTCTCTCTTCTTCTTCTTTGGTGGGGAATCAAGTCACACGTAATTCTTGTTTGGAGGAAGGGATGATGATATTATAGAAGAGATAGCGAGCTGGTAGGCTAGAATGGCAAGGTGACAGCTCCAAAAAACTATAGGGTGGCTATCATCCAATATATAGGATCCGCACCTCAAAATACCCCGATAAATAGCAATAACAAATATCTAGTATATGTTTTCATTTCTTTTCGTAGCAATTTAAAAACTTACAATCAATTTTTTACAAAAACAAATTATATATGTGTAAATTTCAGGTAAAATAAATATAATTGTATTTTTTAAAATTGAGGATCATGAATTCGTAATTAAATAAAAAACAGTCTTTTCAATTTGGTATCAAAATCGTGATATATTTATTCTACTTGAAATTCACACGATTATAAATATTATTTAAAGAATTTATCATCGTTTCAATCCGATAAAATTGTTATCAGGAAATTATTTAAATGTATTGATTAATATAAAATTTGTCACAATTATTTGTTTTAATTAAAGTTTACATTATCATAATTATTGTTTTAAAATTTCTCATTATTCTGATAACATAAAATTGTTGTCCAAAAATTATTTATTTATATTGATGTGTAACTTTTGACTATCTTAAAATTTTTATAAAAAATACATCTTTTAAATTTAACTATAAAATTAAAAAAAAAAATCATTTATCATATTTTTATTCATCAAATTATATATATTTATTCATTATTGGTTTATATTTTATAAAATTGTCGTCATAAGGAACGAACACGCTATTTATTATTAAGCCTTCTTATTTTGTCACACGGATTTGCCATTCAATTGGTCAGTTTTTACAGTTAAAAGAACACGTGCAAAACACAAAACAATTAAATTGTAGGCCTCTACTCTTCGACCAGTTTCCGCATCATCCATGCCGAGTGGCAGCGAGTGCCGACGGAGCAGGAGGCATTGGAATTTCAACGACACTTAGGCCCGAATGCAACCAATGCACAACGACTAACCACTAGGCATGAACTAATCCAGCTTTATCTATATTTCGTGTTGAGTTTGGAGTTTGGAGTTTGCAGAGATCACAACCGTTGATTTGGGCAACTGGTATTTTGTTAGGTTGTTACTTGTTAGAATTCGGATAGATTCTGTTTCATTGCCACTACCAGCTTTGGCCCGTTGAATTTTACGCACCAAAAAGATTAGTGTTTAAATAATTAACTGCTAAAAAAAAGTTAATGTTTTATATTAATATTGTGAATTTTAAAAATTGAGATTATTATATGTATAATAAAATTAAATAATAAAATACAATAATATATAATTAATCATTACAAATATGTATTTATACTATATAATCATTATTTTATTAAAATAATTTGTTTATAATTAAAATTTAAAAAAATATATTAAATATTTTAGAAATCATCTGATAAATTATTATAATTTATCAAATGATTTCTAAAATATACTAAATTATAAATAAATAGTTTAATTTTTATTTAAATAAATTTAATTAAAAATTATATAATAATTTCTTTTTATTTTGTCATAATAATTTTTAAACAAGACTTTAGTATCATATTTTAGCATGAAAATTATTGGACCAATGTTAGCAAACTAAATAATCTAGAGAATTAATTGTAGTTGGAAGCCTTGAGACTGTTATAAAATTTTTATAATATATATCTATTTACTGTTTTATTTAAAAAATCTTAGCCTGAAGTAAATAAATTTATTGATGAAAAAACTGGAGTGTGTACACAGTTCTCAGAGCGCGTGTAGAATTGGCAATGGCAATGGGTTAAACGAACGATCAGACAACTTCCCCAAACTCAACCTCTCTCAAATGAAAAAACCCTCCTTAACCTCCGATTTTTTTCCACGTTGATTTTTTTGCCAATAATATTATTTTATTTTATATCAAAGGGAGGAAACAAAAAGATAATTTGAAAACATAATTATCTATATAAAAAAATTATAAATCAAATCAAATGCAGATTCATTTCATCCCATTGGAATCTTCGTTTCGTTTTCTTTTCATAGAATAATCCCAGAAAAACGTGCAAATATTCTCTTTTATGACCCATAACTTTTGAAAACTTATCCATTAATTTTCCCTTATATTAAACATTATTACAGTAAAATTTCCAACATAAATGCTTCAAATTCATTGAAGTTTGTTTTTCTATTTCTTGAAATGAAATAGTGAGAACCCTTTTGAATTCTTGCTCTTAGCTTGTGTTACAAATTTATTTCAATATTACTGATTTTTTTTTTTATTTACAATAGATGTTCATGTAAGAAGAAGCTGATCACGATCCTTTTGCTTTTCCGGAGTGATTTTATACGTGAGTTTGTTGTAAGGGACTTTTTTCTTTTCATGATTCCTGCAATAAACATTTTCTTTTTATTAATACAAATTATCCATGTTTCTGTTTTGTTAATTGATTTTTATATTCTGTTTTTAGATATCCATTTGGTTTAATACGAATAAGCAGCTGATAAATGATTGTCCTGAGATTGTAGTAGTTCATTGATGATTATAGGCATATATTTGAAGGCTGGATATGGCTACCCAGCAAGAAAATTCTGATCCCAAGAATCTTTCGGGTATTTTCTTTTATCCTTTTCTTTTGTCGGATAAAAATGCGTATGAGCAATTTTATTTATTGGGAATACGTCCCGTTTCCTTGGATTTTTGTTGCTTTCATTACCAATTAACTTTGTAACATAAGTTATGAATAGAATGATGAAAAATATCTAATTTTAATGCTATTTTTGCATGAATAATTAAACAATTTGGTTCTGTGAATGCATGACAATTATATTGGAAATGAAATTGTATGCTTGTTGCAGATTTTATGGCTCGTTGATTTTCTGATGGTGTCTGAAACAAAGTTTAGTAGCTTAAGTTAATGGTGTCTGGCAGCATATATTGGAAGTCAAAATAATGGTTCTTTGTTTGAATCCAGTTGAATAGAACACGTATCATGTGTATCCCCTTCCAATACTTTGTCATTGTTTTACAAAACACATCTTCGTTCATCATATGTATCCCCTCCCAATACTTTGTCATTGTCTCACAAAACACATCTTTGTCACTCCAAATGATGACAATAAGTATGGAGATTCGAATCCCAAAACCAATGTTTATTCGTAATTCATTTGCCATGATTTTTCTTTGGATGGCTATTCACTAGTTGTTCAAAGAGGTATTGACTATTTCCATATTGTAATATACAACTTTACTCAAGAACCGTACACCAGTGTGACCCGTTTTATCTCTTAGTGTGAATTTGTTGCCAAAGGTCACTTTTGATTAGGTTATAAAGCTGCCAGAAATTTCAGTTTGCTGAAATTGTTCAACTCCTGGATTTCTCAATAAGAAAATCACTAGTTAGAAATATTTCATTTGTTCATTCTTGTGTTCTGTCTAGTTGCACTGTGTCGATATGACTTCACAGTGGCTCTTTTGTCTCCAGTGTTGGTGAAGGGACCTAATGCTATACATTAACGTACACATTATCTCAATTTTGGATGATAGTGAAATTTTTTTTTCTCCTTACCGTGTGAAAAGAAAGAGTCCATGTTTCAATTCTGTTAATTATTTCAGATCTTGATAACTATCCATTGATTTATATCCATCAACGTGATTAAATACTGATGTTTGAGCATCTTTATTGTTCATGTTGCTTGAGACAATTTGACATTTCTCTAGCTATCCATTCATAGGATTGTACTTTTCTGATGCCAATAATAGTTTTGTGTGATGAAATATAAAACGCTTTACAATATGATTGTACTTTGTTTGATGCCAAACTTATATTAACAATGGCGATTTGTTTAGCTTAATAATAAATGTTGGAATTTTATGACCAGGTTCTTGCTTGTATGATCTTTTATGCTCAGAAAAACCATGTTGGAGCACGAATAGGGATCGACAGACATCTGCTGGTATCGTGAGCTTCCATTTTGGCTATTATTTTTTAATAAATTTTAAAATTCTTTGTTTCCAAGGATTTATGGATGTATGTTGAGTACTAGGCATTACATCATAGCTAAATGAAATACTAACGGCAAAATTCCTGCTGAAATATACGAAATGCAAAATCTATAAAACCATAGATATGCATACTCTATGATCTGCTTCTACTATATTTCTGTTCCATGGGTAGCTGCTGTTAATTACCACATGACAAAGTGAGCATATTACCAACATGACAAAAACTCAGTTGTTGACAGCTCTAACTGTATTCTCCTACCCTTTTCTACTGCTTTTACATCCAATCTTATGTCTATAACTGCAAAAGGTAATTGATTAGTCTTTCTTGGGAACTTGCAAGAACTGAATTCATCTACAAGAGTGTTCAGGTAAAAGTGCATATGTGTCGCTTGGTTGCATGAAATTTAGCTCCTATGCATAAACTGGCTATTGTTGAATTGCAATTTTAATGATCATAGTACTGCAATGATCTAGCGATGTGCCTACAGTCGTCAGTGGTGATTACTATGAATTATTGCACTTGATTTGTGAGAATGAATATTCAAATTCAAGTTTGAGTTAGAGGATAAACTGCAAATGTGTGTTGTCCATTTTCATACTTTGCAATCTGTATATTAGCCTGGTATATGAGAGATTGGTTGTGAGACTGATCCCCATTCTTGGCTATTTACATTTATGTAAATTCTGCAAAAAATTTCAAAACTATTAAGCATTCAATAGCAATATAATATTTCTTTTACCATATTAAAAAGATTTGTGAGCACGTAATCAAAATGATCTTACCTGTTTTCGGTTTTGGTGTTTTCATGATACAGTATGTAATTACAATAAGAATGAATGAAGGCCTCTAAAATAAAACCCACAGCATTTTGACAGTAGATGAAAAACAATTAACATGTATTTATGGTTTTCCTTATGTATTCTCCCGTAGCTGTAGCTAAGGACTTGTATCTCTTTTGCTGTTGTGAAGGAAATTATTTCTTTTTGAACTCTTCATTAGAATATCCGAGATAAGAGTTAACCTTGTTGGTATATTTTTAACACCTATTTCTCATTAAACAGATGTGCAAGGAAGGCTGGAGAATCTATTGAGACTTTCTGGCAATAGGTTTTGTGCAGATTGTGGGTCTCCAGATCCAAAATGGGTGTAAGTATCATTCTGGATTAAACAGAATAGTCTACTTTCCCTATCACTTTATCAATACTTGAAGTTACATATGGGGTTCTTATGTCTTCATTTATCAGTCTTTTCGTATCAATCATTAAGTATGAGATTCTTTATTTCTTTTTTCCACAATTATAATTTGGATTCAATGTTTGAGAATTGACATCATGGATGATATAAAGTAGATATGTAGAGTAAACCAAATTATCATGTACTAGAATTCTACATATTTCCAAACCATGATTCTTGATGACAATGAGAACTTCTAGTATTGGATCCAGAAAGATACTCTTTCTCAATATGGATTGATAAAATTTTAAAACGAAGCTTATATACAGGAAGTGAATTTGTTCAGTTTATGCATTCATATGAACTCATGTACCCCTGTGAATTATTATATAAAAAATTAATTATATGATTTACGTTTCCTACCTTATATAAACTTCAATATCTTATTGACAAATTTCTCTTTTTATTGAAAATTTCTACATTCTCATTTTAGATCCCATTATCAACTTCAATACCGTACTTAAAATTGCTGACTATGGCTCATTTTGGTGCTTCTTTTCTACATTCCCTTGTTTGTCTGTTCCTGTTTATTTGGCCTGCTTTTTGATTATATTATTTGGTGGATATCAGATCATTAAGTATCGGAGTATTTATTTGTATCAAGTGTTCTGGTGTTCACAGAAGCCTTGGAGTGCATATATCAAAGGTATGGTTCTTGAACCATGCTCCCTGACACGATCATGGAAGATAGAATTCCACAATTGCTGCTATTGTGCCTTTTTCTTCATCTACTAATGTTAGGATATGTCTACAATCATTTAGTATTGTTTTTGATTTAATGTTTTTACAAAATAAAATTGAAAATGAAAAATGGCATTTTTGATTTGATTTTTCTGAGTTGAAGATTGCGTTTCTGAAAATTATATTATAAAAATGAGAACTACAAAATACTTCTGGTAGAATTATCTTAGAGAATTGAATTTCAATAAATTCATGGTAATCTGATAAAGAATTTTGTTAATGTTGAAGTTCTTTTTCTGATCAAATATGGAAGGCTGTTAGAACCGCCCTTTTGCACTAATATTTACTCAGGATGCTTAAATTTGATTTTAACTCTATGCCAGGTTCTATCAGTGAAGCTAGATGAATGGACAGATGAACAAATTGATGCCTTGGCAGAAATGGGTGGCAACATTGTAGCAAACAAGAAGTATGAAGCACACATACCCGGCAATCTCATAAAACCAAACCCAAAGTCGTCTATAGGTGAACGTGCTGATTTCATCAGGTGAAAGAAGTGTAATTATATTTGTCATGCTTCTTGAACAAGAAACTCAAACCATTCTGAAATCACATTTTATTTCTTGAATATTCAGGAGAAAATATGAGAGGTTACAATTTTTTCAACCTACTGAGCCGAAATTAGTCTGCCCGTTTCTGCCTCCTCATAGACGTTCATCCTCTGCCCCAACTGGTTCTTCTAGCATTTCCTCTTCAAATGATAAGAAACTGTATGATAAACACGCAACCAGACATCGTATTGGAAATGCATTTCGAAACAGCTGGGGAAGAAAAGATTCTGAGTTTAAAAATATGAAGAAGGCCAACTCACTGGTAATGATTCTGTTTCATTAATGCTATTTCTATTTGGTTTTCATTTTTGGATGTTAACTTTTTAATATCATGAATATAAATTAAACCCTCCTCAACCCTTGATGTAAGCAGAATTTGCAGAATTTGGACACACATCACCCTAGAGGTTTTACCAATTGAACTAACTAGTGTCCATATTCAGTGTGAATTTTCTAATTGGAGTGAGATACTTAACAAGATTTGCTCTAATTAATTTTATTTTTGCTATTTAATTAAGAAAGAGATTTATATCTTAAATTCTTTTAGTCATAGATTATTCATTATTCGTGAAAAAGCTTATATAGATTACCTTAAGCTTATAATCTGGGTGCTTGTTGGCCTGTCAGTGCACATTTGATATTTTAAAATTCAATGGAATTGAAAAAAGTGAAATAAAGAAAGAGAAGCAACTGGTACGGCTCATACTTGGCTGATTCCTAAGTTTCAGCCCTGCAGAATGGTTTGAAACATTTTTCTTTCTGTAAATGAGGATGTGAGGAAACCCCAAAATCCTGGTCTAAAATCATTTAGAGGAATCTAATACTCAAGTTACGGATATCTTAGTTCCCAAAATCAAAAAAATTTGTGTACACAGAAATAAAGGAATCATCCTTGACAACCCTTACAAAACAAGTGATCACAGCAAAGAAAATATGCAGGAAGGATCAATGGGGTTGAAATGGTCACTATGACCATGTGATAAAACCATCAAAGAGATGTAATAGTCATGATTGTGTTAAAAGCATACTCTTTGACAAATTAACCACATCAATGTTCATGTCATTGCTTTATTCATATAAACATTGTCAAGATTTCTGTACTCTTTCTGTGCCCATATTATGCCGTAACTATTATGTTTCCTTCATTTCGTGAACTGGAAACAATGTCAAACTTTTTTTTATAAGTACACTGAATCTCATTTTTAAACATGTTTTTTATAGGTGGCTATGGTTGAGTTTGTTGGGTTGATTAAGGTCAATGTTGTAAAAGGCACCAACCTAGCTATTCGGGATGTTATGAGTAGCGATCCATATGTCATCCTTGCACTGGGTCACCAAGTGAGCCTCGTCTCTTCATGAACTTCTTGGAAATGTGTTTATATTCACTAATACAAGTAAACAGATGTAATTATTGTTTATATTAACCTTCTTCATTATCTATTGTTTCAGTCGGTGAAGACACGTGTCATTAAGAACAACCTGAACCCGGTTTGGAATGAAAGTCTGATGTTGTCAATTCCAGATAACATTCCAACTCTCAAAGTTGTAAGATAGTCTCTTCTACGGATTACATGATTCATGTGGGCTACAAAATTGAAAACACACGTTCTACTATCATTTAAATTTGTCTAAGCATTCTTTGCAATTTAATGAATGTAACATTTTTGACAGCTCCTTTTATCTTATACCAAAGACATGTTCTCTTACTATTAGTCGTTAAAAGAATCCCTTCTAAGGAAGAGTCTTGTCTTGCTGACACCATTTTACACCAATAGTTTCAATTTTTTTTTCCCACAAATATATGACAACAGTATTATAGTAGTTTTTCATCTTCGCTACTATACCATACAAGTTATTGTCAGGCAGCATTCTGACACTAAAATGACATTTATAGGCTTCAGATTACTAACTTTTTTGTGATTGTGCAATGCAGCTAGTATATGATAAGGATACATTCACAAATGATGACTTTATGGGGGATGCGGAAATTGACATTCAACCCCTCGTCAGTGCTGCTCAAGCATATGAAACATCCGCAAGCAACGAGTCCAACCAACAACTTGGGATGTGGGTAGCAGGCAAGGATAACACCCTAGTAGAAGATGGCATCATCGCCTTTGTAGATGGCAAGGTGAAACAGGAAATCAATCTTCGGCTGCAAAATGTTGAGAGAGGGGGGCTGCAAATTGAGCTCGAATGTGTCCTTCTAACGCAGTAGCTGGATTACGGAGACCTTTCTGTACTGATAAAACTTGTTCACGTGTATGCAATGCGATGTATTATAACTTCTATAGAAAGGAAGCAACTCTAGCCTAGAACCTTTTTTTTTAGCACAATCTGATCATACGTTTGTTCTTTGTTCAATAGGATTTGTGTCGTAAAATTGGTGAATCTACTTGTAGTTTTGTCAACAAGAAGGATTAAGCGTTGATACTGATAAAATTTGCTAGTTTTACTGTTTACACTACACACCGTATATGGAAAAATATTCTTAAATTTTTCAAAATTTTATATTATTAATTTTATAACTTAGTGATGATTTATTTAAATATGAAATAAAAATAGTTTATTGAAATTCAAAGATCTTAATTGTCTAAAAGTAAACTATAGAAAGGAATATATATATATATATGTTTCTTATTAAAAAAAGAATTAGTAAAATTATTTTAAAAATTAATTGCATTAACAATTTTAAAAAAAAAAAGGCTTAGCGTAATATCTAAGAAAAATGAAATTTTACACTACATAATTTTATTTTCAATTCAGTTTTATTATAATAGAGGTACAAATTAATTGAAATTATATAATATTAATATAAATAGTATTACAGATACAAATATATTATATAAACTATTATGTATAAAGTGACATAATATAATAGTATTAATTAACAAAAATAAAAAATTTAATAAAATCAATTAGAACAAATGGTATAACTTGTGTGACATTAGTTTATGATCAATAGTTTGTGAAAAAATTATATTTTTAACATTATTTTATTAATATTATTCCTGAGAAAATATGATTTAGTTTCTTTCCTTAAAAATGTAGAGCTCAAGGAATGGATTCAATTTCATTCTTTAATTTGTTTTTATGTAAGGGTCAAGAAAGAACTTACGTGTGTGTGTGTGTGTGTGTGTGTTATATTAACTTACATTTTGTCAAACCATGGCTTTCAACTTTTCATATACTTTCTAGCATGTCAATACAGATGAACAACAAAACTAAATTTAGAATAAGAATGTATGCCAAAAAAAATTTTACTTTTATATGTTTCTAATTTGTCAAATCGACGTTTATATACCGAAGTATAAGTTAAAAAATGTGTATGTTTCAGAAATATAAATTCAATTCGAATTTATACTTATTCAACATTTAAAAAAGAAATACAACTTGAATTTGAATGGCAATTGGAGAGCACCAAATAAATTACAGAAATATAATTTTACATTAGTACGATTAAAAATGTTTCTAAAACAGTCCACATTTTTTAAAATTTTATTTCAAGATGTAAGTTGGGTGGATCAACAACTGGTTTACCTGAAGCAAACCAGTGCTTAAAACAAAAGAAACCACAAACCCAAGAAAATGGTAAATATTCAGGCACTTTCAACATACAAAATGATCCATTCCTTCCATTTATTTGTGAACAAAGCAAACAGTAGTGAACAAACAGTCTTCAGTCTCTTTGGAATATTGAAAAAAACAAAATGTTTCCTCAAAGTCTCATGAAACAAACTTAGCTATTCAAAACAAAGAAAGACAACCAAAAAATAAAAGGAAAAGAAAAGAAGAGTCTACGATGAACTTCCTCCAAGAATAAGAGTTCTCATGAATCAAATCCCCTGCCAAAATTAAGAGTAACAAGTCCAATGACCTCAGAATTTTACATTAAAGCAGAACATTACGCAAAAATTTTGCTTAAATAATACAATTACAAACAAATGATGAAAACTAACAAATACGGAAATGGAAGAGTAGAAGAAAATCCACCACTTCTATACCAAAGTCTTTATAATTTAATAATCCAACTCCACAATCCTTGCAAATTGCAATAGTGGTAAACTAAATACTTAACAATCAATTAGTACTATGTTTTACTTCAACAAGAATACGAAAAGCCAATCAACTTTTGCAGACCATCTTTCCAGTCTCATCTCATAATGTTACTTAGATTGAATGTTACAAGAATAAAGGATTCAAGAGACAGAGAATCCAATGGAAGTTAAAAATTCAATAAAATAGTTGAATGATAATATTGTCTAGCAACAAAGAAGCATATTAACACATGAACTTGTCCTTCCCTTTCAAAGAAATTGAAGAACTGGAACTTAGTGCATAAAAACAAACCCATTCCCATTACGATACATCATATGCAGCATTTTCGAATCCATTACAATAAAACAACACTAAATATTTACATTCCATAAAGAAGAAACACTCCCCTCGGTATATATTAAATACATAAAAACTTTATTTCATAATGCCTTTAGCTAGACAATAAACATTGCAAGTTCCCAAATGATGAAACCAAAAGAGTAAAAACCCATATCAAATCCAAGGAGCCATTTGGATCCACATAGAACCAATATTGACGTCATTACACCTCAAGACAGATACGAAGGAATGTAAATGCAAGCAGCAAGGCACAAGGCAGAATCACAAGCAGCAATCGGGGCAACGAATCAAGCCATTCTCATTACATTCCAAGCACCTTTTGAGAACCTCATCATCGTCATCAAACAGTTTCCTACTCCCATTACAATTCGGACAAGGCACAAACCTGACATCTCCACAACTCCCACACACAAACCCAGCTTGCCGTCTTGGGAAACCATCAAGAACCTTAACCAATTCACCGGTTTCAAACATACTCTTGAGAACATCAGCATTACCCACATATTTACCCCTTATAAAAACTTGCGGCAAACTCACATTCTTCCCACCAAAAATAGTATGTAATTCTTTCTTGTAAGCGGAATCCATTGAAATATCTCTCTCATCCACCCACACTCTAAAACCTCTAAATATCATCCTAACGGCATAACAATCTTCATAAGTTCTTCTTATTCCTCTCAAACTTGTCAAATAAACCACAATTCGATCCTCAGTACCCGGTAATCTAATGAAAGATTCATTATTATAACCCAAAGATTTCGTGGGTGCTGGTGATTCCATTATTTTCATAGCCGGTTCAATGATATTATTATTCTTAGGTTTTGACGATGATTTTTTGGGTTCGAATAAACTGCAGAGTTGCTTGACCTTACCTTTGAATGCATTGCGAGCGGATAAGACTGATTCCATGGAATTGTAAAACTTGTTGCTCGACATAGCCCGATTGAGCGAAGCATAATTGATTTTCGGGTGAGAATCAGCCATCGGGGTTGCCTGCATGGTAAATGACCGATTCAAAACGGAAGAAGAAGATGACGACGACTTGGTTTTGCTTGGAATTTCGCGATCCTTCTCATATTCCGCCATCGACACAGATCACAAAAATTAATCGAATTTCAGAAATTCGAAGCTTTTTATTTCTTTTCCTTTTCCCTCGAGAAATGAATTGGAGGATGATGGGATGTATAATCTTGGTCGTCAAGAAATGATGAAATGTTGGTGTTGGGGTGTTTGTTGGTCGGCGGGCAAGCGGCGGGGGTGTTTAGGACTGAATAGATTTTTGTTTCGAGAGGAGATGAATGAATGAATCGGTTTACTAATTTTGTTGGTTTTAGAATTGGATTTGTTTGTTGGGATTCAGCTGTATTCGTTGGACACGGAGAGAGAAATGTGGAGGAGCTGCTTTGGCTGCGGTTGCTTTTCAAAGCATAACTACAAAGCAAAGATAAGAATTTTATTTTTATTATTTATTTTCTTTTTACAGAAAAAAAAATGATAAAAAAATAATAATTAAACTTGAAAAGTGATTTAAAAAGTTGGTGGCGTAAGTTAGTGGGTCACATTCACCGCCTTATTTGAAACATGAGGTTTTCGTATAGCTCAGCCTCAGCTGCTTTGAATTTTAATTTAATTTAATTTAATTAATAATTTTTTTTTTTATTTATTTTAATAATTTTTTTTATAAAAATTTAAAATACATCGGATTTCCATCAGTACTGTAAAAGCCCGCCTTCTACAATAAATCCAAATAAATTAAATAAAAATTTATTTTAAAAAAGAATAATGTATTTTGGTAAAAGAAGAAAGTTTCATTATTGGGATATAAGTTTCAAATCACAATATCTCTCTTTGTTTTATTAGGTGATAATTATGACTTGCAAAGTTATAAATTATAATAAAAATTTTATTGTTCGAATATTATATATTCTAAATATAACAGTTTATATAATTTAAAAAAGATAATGTTATTACAGAAACGATATTGTAAGTTAACGTTTTGCAAATGCATTGTAATGCCATCCCAATATATGAAAAATCATTTTAATTCTCACTTTTGGGGGACATACTTGAAGCTTGGTTTTAGTTTTGTGTGAATATACTTTGCAATAAATGGGTGTTGATGTACGAAATTTTCTATTGATCCTTGAAACTTTCATGCCGCTCGAAGTTCTTGCATTCCTCTCTGTAGCTCGAAGTTCTTCAACTCTTCTTTGTAGTCTTCATATTAGTGAGTTCACTCTTCTTCTTATTGGTTTATTTTATGGTGTATGAATCTAGGATTTTATTTTCTACTTTCTGTTTTTAGTGGATATTTGTGTGTGTTTTGTGGATAAAAACTTGGTTTTTAGGGTTTCATGCATAGTTGCGATTAACTGTTTTGAAATAGAAATAGCAAAATATATTTGAAGAATGGGCTTTTAAGTGCTTTTTTAGGGTTTATGATTTATTTTAGCATGTGGATTCTAATAAGAATTCACCATCGCCTATTTAAAATTGCATGTGTACTGTACTTCTTACAAATTATAAAAGATTCCTCCGTAATAATATTTTGGGATCATGCATAAATAAGGAGGTTTGAATCTATCTGAATCTTTTTATACTAGAGCTAAGATAGGTTGATCTTAAATAATTCGCTAAGAAGAGCTCTTTTCGGTCATCGACTTGATTAGCTCGGGTTTGGTGGCCTTATAAACAAGGAGGAATAAGTATCTTTTTCTTTTCTTTTATATTGTATTCTACTTAAGATATTTGCTTACTATTTTCTCTTAACAGAAACAATGGCTCCCTCAACAAAGAGGCACGATAAGAAAACTGCAGATGCCCTAAGAGGTTTGCTTGCTGGTAGCTTAGAGTTTACAGGGGCTTCGACTACAAAACCCTATTAGGAGCAAACTTAAGCTTCATCTACCATGCCCTGCATGCCATATAGGCCAAATTTAGAGACAAGAGATAAACGTAAGGTCTTTGAGGTATCTAGATTTCAAAATTGTATACTTAAGTGTAAGTAATCTTAATAATCCAAGTGTCAGTTTTCACATAAAATGTTTTTTTCAAGATGCAAAGATTTTTATTCAAGGTTTAAGAGCAAAGAAAATTTTAGTAATTGATTAATTTTATAAATGATGTTACCACATAAATTTTAAAAATACAAATTAATATTACTTAGGCTTTTGAAAATTAGAAATATAAAAAATATTCTTGATCTTTTGTTTTAGTTAGTTGAAATTAATTAAAGAATTAGGGAAGATAAAAATTATTTTTAGCAAAGAAAAATATTTTTTCTTTTAAATAAAAAGTGCAAATAAAATATTTCTTTTAACCAATTAATGAAAATATTGAAGAAATTTGATATTTTGCAAAAATTATTTCTAAGCATTCTTTGTACCGATTGTCTACAAAGAATCAAAGCTTAAGTTATCAAGCATTCTTTATGCTAAATATTTACAAAGAATTAAAGTTTTAAACAAATCAAAACATATTTAAAAAATATTTTATACGATTAATTAAAAAGATTAAATATGAAAGTATAAAAATAAGATCAAGAATAAATCTCTATAAACTCATAAATGTTAATCTCCTAACCTAATTTAGAAGAATTTGGAAAGATATAAATTAAAAGAAAGTTTAGAATAAAAATAAAACTTAATTACAACTGATAAAATTTTATTGTAATATTATATATATAAAAAAATGAATAGAACTCTTTTTTATAGACACAAAGAATAGCTTGAGGGATATATCAAAAGCCAAAGCCAAAACAATTAATAGGGTGATTGATTATTTTGGCTCTATTCGCTAACTTGATATTAAGACATTATTTAACATCTAATTTTAATAGAATTTGTTGCCATGTTCAAATAAAAGTTGTAGATATTGATCCTATCTTTTTATAGAACTTGGACTAGATTATTTTGAGTTATTTAGTCTAAGTTATAACCTAAATATTGAAGAAAGATCAGATTAGATATGTAGTGCAAATGGGCTTACTTTCGACTCAATTTTACCCTTTTAAACATTTAAATTTGATGATTGTTATAAATGCATATTTGTAGCCTAATAAATATTCTTTCTATATAATTAAGGGTCACCTCAAAAGTTCTCTTGATTGAAAAATTATGCTAATTTTATAGTTCTTGTATTAAAAGAGAAATTAAACAGTAATTATAAAAAATAAATTTTAAACATAAGGTTAGAAATATGTTTAAATTGAGAGAGTTAATTATACTAAAAAGTATAAAATAATGAATTTAATTCTTAATAGATGTATACAATACACATTAATTTAATTCTAAAAATAATGAATTTTCTTGTGATAGCATTTAATTTTTTATAATCAATACACATTCTCTGATTAGATAAAACTCATGTTGGTAATGACTCACCTTATTCATTTTTGACAATTGTGTTCTAAATTTTAAGTATTATCTAGCTATGTTAAACTTACTCACTTACTATAAAAAAATAGGATAGATAATTTTTACATTAAGTAATTTAAGTACTTCAACTCTTGTTATCTTTTTCATATATAAATTTAATCTTCTTTGGGATAGTTGAGATGCTTTAGTATTATTCTCTAAATATATTTTACGTGTATAAATTAAAGGGTTAATTTCTTTTATATATTTTAAAATCCACTAAATTGTATTTTTATATATTTTTAATACATTAATCAACTTACTTTCCTGTTCACTCATGAGAGGGGAAGAAATAACGATTGAAAGAGTGTATTTGTCTCTAAGATAAGCGTACTTTAGTCTTTCAAGTAGAGCTTTTGACTTGTAATTGAATGCTTTGTCTTATTTCTTATCGTTCAATTATCCAAAATCTTCAAAACATGGTTTTCATCATTTATTCTCTATCACTTGTACACAATCAAGTAATGAATATATATTAGAATAATAGATTCTAATAATATATTTGATTCTAATGAATTAATTAAATAAATTTCTAAAGGATTAAAAAAATTCCTTTTCTAAATTTTATCCTCTACAATATTTTTAATTATGATAACTTCCTCGGTTTCATCTTATTTATTGAATAGTTGCTTACACATATTAAAGGCATTGATTTTTAATGTCATATTATCAAACGATAACTTCATGACTCTATTTTTATCATTAATCAAAGTATAAGAAGTTGTTAACAATGATACCTTAAAATGGTAGGAATTAAAGTACATATTTTTACAAATTATGTATCTAAAATAATAAAATTCATTAGATATATGAATTTATCAATTTGAATCAATACACCTTCTACAGTTTCTTTTACCATTTTAATTTTTGATTGATCGATAAGCAAAAAAGTCATAGAAGTTAATTTTAACTCACCTAAATTAAATTGCTGATAAACTAAATATGAAAGTAAGTTTACATTAACATCTAAATCAAGTAAAATTTATTCAATTTATGATTTTCAATAATATATGAGATTATAGGATAACCCGAATATTTGTATTTTATAGTTTTATTGTTTTGAACAATTGCTAACTTATTTAACTAGAAAAACTTTCTTTTTCATATTTAGTTTTCTTTTTATCGTACATAAGCCTTTTAAATATTTAGTATAAGAGGGTATTCATTTAGTTATATGTAACAAAAGAATATTAACCTTTATTTATTTAAAATTTTCATAGATTTCATAATTATGTTTAGTTTTTTTTTTTTTGAAAAGATTAATGCTGTGAGCCTCGTGTCTTTAACACAAGGGTATAACTGTAATTCTATATTTTTACTGTACATGCCTTTGGCCCCATTCCATACGTCGTTAACATGTCAACATGATTTCATATTTATTTTGGAGATTTGAGTTTACTAAGATAGAGTTTTGAGGTCGTGAACGCAGGGATCTTAACGTAATTAAAAATAAGTTTTATTTTGAGTGGGATTCTAATGATATTTTTCAAATTTATGAGGATTTAAGTGAGATTTTTAATTCTGGTGGGTTCGGTCAATCGCATAGGATGATTCGTTCGATTGAAGTTTTGGGGACTCCCTGAAAAATTTGTGATGTATATTCGTTCGAACGAATAGAAAAATCCGTTCGATCGAATGAGACTTCGTTCGATCGAATGGGCCATTCGTTCGATCGACAAAATAGAAACTCTCTGACTTCTATAGACGTCAAAGGATTCGTTTGATCGAAAGGGATGATTCGTTCGAACGAACTTTAATTTGTTTGATCGAATCGGTACGAAAAAACGATTTTGCCCTCATTCTAGAAGTTTCTCCTTAAGAAAACTTAAGGACAAAATGATAATTTCATCATTTTTTCTATAAATATGGGGTTAGATGTCAGATTTTATGATTTTTCTTTTTCTTTCTCCTCTCTCTCTCCCTCACGCTTGTTCTCTCCCCCTCTCTCTCTAGATTTCACCATATTTTGTCAAATCTTTGGTTTCTCTTCGCCTGTCAACTACGTTCTACGCATCTAACTCCCTGGAAGCATCAATTGGGCGGTATAAGCATGGAATCGCAAAAGAGCACCTAGGGTTTCGAGGAGAGAAATTGGGGTTTTTCAACTTTCGAATGAATTCAAGGAAAACCGACCATACCACAAGGTTCATATCTTCATATTTAACTCGTATGTATATTCTGTTTTCTGTTTTAGTTAATTTTTACGAAATGAATTTTACTGCGCATTCATATGAATTTTCTTAGATTTATTGCTCACATTCTAGTTTTTAAGCGTTAGTTGAGTTGTAATGGAGTCGGGAAAGTTGTAGAAAGTTAGAAATACGAATTCGGAGAAAATGGGGGAATGCGACAGTAATCGAAGTTACTATTTCAATGGGCAGGTGGAGTCCGCAAGTCTGGAATTGTGAAATCGAGCTGAATTACGCTAATTAGGTTATAATGTGGATCCGTATCGATAATGTATAGGTAATTAGAGGAATAACTGGGGTTTTAACTAGATTCGTGTATCGGTTCAACTTTAAAAAACCCGAATTCGCATGCATTGCACGCATTTGAGTCACCTGCGTCTATTAGAACATATATTGATATAGTTTTGGGTATATATGATTAGGTGACGATACGTGAGCGAGGAATCTGCATGCTGAACCGAGGAACAAGGGGA
>JAVXUL010042642.1:0-10445 GCA_035590515.1 Trichilia minutiflora
GATTTTGGAACTGCCAAATTTCTTAAGCCAGACTCCTCGAATTGGGCTGAACTTGCTGGCACATATGGGTATGTTGCACCAGGTATGGATTACTCACTCATTACTATATTATTTATTTCAAAATCTTTGCTAAAGCATCATGCATGATCATATTCATCTTTCAACTTGCAGAGCTTGCTTACACAATGAAGATTACTGAAAAGTGCGATGTGTACAGTTTTGGAGTGCTAGCATTGGAAGTAATTAAGGGGAAGCATCCAAGAGATTTTCTTTCCTCTGTTTCGTACTCTTTATCTGCTAAAATGAACATAGCACTTGGAGAGATGTTGGACACCAGGCTTCCATATCCATCATTGGACATTCAACGCAAGCTGATATCAATCATGGAAGTTGCTTTTCTGTGCATAGATAAGAGACCAGAATGTAGACCAAGCATGCAAAAAATCAGCCAACAAATACCCTTGTAAATTTTCTTGGACAATCAAATTGATAAAAATGTAAGTCTCTTCCATTCTTAATTTCTTCATCAATATGCTATTCTCAGTTTCATATTTACCTTTCTGGCAAACCCAAATTGACTAATTAAATGCATAAACACAAATATTTTTCGTCAATTCTCCTTACAAACTGTTGTGAACTTAAAAAATTCAATGAAGTCAGGGTGCTAAGTAAGGACAGTAAAAATTAAATGAACTTAAACCCAAATTGACTCTAAGTATGGCTCCTAACTATTGTTTTACTTTTATTCTTTTCTATTTTTTATTTTGTGTTAATCTTATTTAAAATATGGTGACTTTGTGATTCAATGCCAATTGAAAAACAGGAAGAGCTGAAGCCACCAAAAAAACAACAACAACTCATGTTTCACATTCTCTGATCAGTGTATAATTGCTTTGAAGATGCGGACGGTATATGGAAACCATCGAACGTACAGAATCCAGTATCAAATGGACTATGGAAGCACAAGGTATATCAATTCTGCTTTTAAATTCAAGATAGAAAGCTTCTAGTTTAAGGCTTAGTTTGAGACTGTTGTGTTTTGGAAGCGCTATGGTTAAAGTGTTTGGCAATTTGAGGTATTGCATTGAAGGAAGCTCAAAGAATAAGAGAATAAGATGAAAGGAGGGGGAGGGAGAGGGTCATCGTCGAAGAAGATATCGAAGGTTTGGAACTCATATGCTCTTTTCTTCTCTTTTTTCTTTTCTCATGTAATTTGTAATTGCAATGCATAAAGTATGCATTTTCACATTTTGTATGTTTGATTTTGTAGGGCTTTATAAAGTGCTTCTTTAGTAGTTAGACTTCCGTTTGTCCATATTTCTAAAATTGGTGATCTAATGCCTACTACAAAAGAGACTGAAATGAAATAAGGAAAAAAAAATCCAGCATATGTAGGCCCATGTTTCAACTCATGTTTCAAATTCTCTGGTCAGCCTGATAATTGGGACGAAGATGAGGATGGAATACGGAAAAATCCAGCATATGTAGGACCATGGAAGCGCAAGGTATATCAATTCTCTGCTTCTAAATTCAAGATAACAAACTTGAAGCTTGAGCTTAGTTTGGGATTATTGTGCTCTGAAATGGCTATAGTTAAAATGTTTGATAATTATTATTTATCACCTACCCACACACATACATACTTGACCACTGATGATTTTGTGGCTTCAAAGGGGCAGCACAACAGTAACAAACGGAGCCTAAATCATTTTCTTTTGTGATTTTGTGTCAATTTAACTTCTTTTTCTTCCCTTTTGTACACAACAGAGAATCAAGAGTCCTAATTATAAAAGAAAATGGAAGATTCATTATATTGACAATCCAGGTATTTTCATCTACTGTATATTGTTTTAATGTCAGAAACAAAAGTTTTCAATGCCAGTGTCGAAAGTAGCATTTTGTTGTCTGCAGAGTTTGAAGACGACCACGATCTTTATGCGCTTAAGGCCGTTCAGTATGTGAGCATTGAAGTTTGGCAGGTATGACTATCGGACATGAGTATCAACATACACATTTGATTATGTCCTTACGTTGCAATCAAACGCAATTTTATCATGATTCAGATGGTAAGGTTGAGTGCATGTCAAGGCAAGTTTAGTTTTTGACAACATTTTGACCTGTGACGAACCAGAATTTGCAAAAAAATTAGTAGAAACGGGGAGTTGCGTCCTACTCTTTGGCCTTATCTACTATGTAATTATTAAACATCATTGCCTGTTTGCATAATTCAACTGATAAAACTCTTTCGATTGTAAGTGATTTAAGCAATTGCATGTGAAGAAGCTCGAAGAGCAAGAGAGGAAGGCGAAAGGAGGAGGAAAGAGAGGGTGTATGATGGAAGAAGTTACCAAGAGGCTACAGAGACAAATACCCAATGGTTTGCGTCTTATATGCTCTTATTTAGTGAGTGTTGTTTGCTTCATCGTTTTATTCCTTGCCACTAACATTTCTGATGACCTACTCCTCCATAAGCTCAAATGGCCATGCCTTAGATATCAAATACATGCCCCCTTTTCCCCCTTTTTCTTTATCCTTTTGGTTACTATTAATGAAGCTGTATCAATCTGAACACATTCAACTTTTGTCTTTCTTTCTTTCTTTGTCCGTTTTTAGTAGACAGCTTGATGAAAACACGATGACAAAATGCTTGGCATGAACATTTTGCAGCGTGATCCACATGATTACATGGATGATTATCATTTAGGCATCTGCTTTCCTTGCTTCATTTCATTTCACTTCAAATACAATGAGTTGTGAAATCGTAAAAGGGCTCCGAAATTGTTTCCAAAACGTCAAATATCACTTCTTGAATCTGTTAGTATACCATTAAAGTCTCCGAGTGCTTAACCCTCGAGAGGATGGAGACTTCATACTTTTTGATCTTCTGTATAAAATTATTGTCTTTCCACATCTTTCAGGTATTACGGCTAGAAAAACATCACGAAACTTTCAGAAAATCTAACATGCTGCTTTTCTGCCTTCTTGTAACCGGGGGTTTCTCATTCTCATGTTCCTTCTCTTTTAAATGTTCACTTCTTGATGTAATTTGCTGCCTTAAGAATTCACAGAATTACAATAGAGAAGCTGGCTAACGTCTTGTTTTATGCATCTTGCAGGATGAGCTTTGAGATCATCTTCCCCTCCTGCCCTCGACTATGGTGCCATTTTACTTGAACGTTCGATGCTCGAAACCACCAAATCAGAGCATTTCACCTTCACCTTCGACTGGTATAGTTTTTGCCTTGCTGTTGTACAAGTTTCTGTTGTAATGTTTATTTGGAAGCTACATTACAGCATCACTTGATGAGAAACTAGTGGAAATTGGTCTATGAGATAAGAATTTGTTTGGCTTAATCTAATTGGAGGCTACAATGGCATGAACTTTTTCAACAATGGAAGCTCTCAGTTTTTCACTGAAGGAAGAAATCAGAGAAATAAGATCACCTCATCTGAGGAGAAAGATCAGAAACTTTTTGGAGAAGGTAGCAGAATTGTCTCAGAGACGAAACGTGCTTTTGGTATAAATTAACATGATTTTTTATAAAGTGCTTTATTTATAAGCACTTAATATATAAGGTGATCAAATCTTTTGTTTCATTCATTACAGGTTGACATAAATGGGAATAAGATTGACAACAATCACATAAATGTAATATTCAGCAAGATGTGGCAGAACAAATTCAGCTTCAGAATGGTGAGAATTTCTTACATTTGCTAATTTTATTTATTTTACAATATAAATATAGCATTAACTTGTACCCCTGCATTGGTATTAAAGCTCTTAATTTTTCTCTTGAGGAAGAAATAAGAGAGTCAAGGCATCTCATTCACTGAGGAAGAAGAAGAACCAGAACCAGAGCGTCAAAGCTTTGATGTTGTTCACTCTCAACCTTCTACTAGTAAATCTACTAAACATGATGAAGAGGAAGATTAGAATTATTTTATGCTACTGTATTATGGTATGTAAAGCATATAAGAAGATTTATCCCATTATTACTATCCAATCAATGAAGACCAAATCATCACTTGAGATCCAAGTTGAGGTGCCTAATATTACCCATATAAAATTCATACATACTAAAATCATAAAATATAAAACTGGTTCAATAAACTTAACAAAAACTATTATTTGAAGTCATACTGTTATCAACCACCAGTATTTGTGGGACTCCGAAGCGGTATATTATGTTTTGCTTCACAAAAGTTGTTGTCTTCCTTTCTGTTTTGCTGGAGAGAGGCTCTGCTTCTACCCACTTTGTAAAATAATCTATCACAACAATTGTGTATTTGATGTTGGCTCAGATAGCAGGTAGTGGTCCGATTAGGTCCAGCCCCCATTGAGAAAAAGACCAAAAACTGGAGAGATAAAAGAGTTCTTCTAGTAGTTGTCTTAAAATATCCCAATAGATCTGACATCTGTGGCATGCTCGGACAATCTGAGAAGCATCTTCAAAATTGTAGGCTAACAGTATCCTTGTCGAAGGATTTTATACATAAGAGAACAAGCCCCATTATAGCTTTCACAGATTCCACCATGTATTTCTTTTAAAACTTTGTCAGCCTCATCTGGTCTTAAATATTTCAAATGTGACAAGCTAAAACCATGTTTATGTAATATATTATCAATGACAACGTACCTGGCTGACCTGTTCTTGATCTTTCTCGCTTTGTTTCTGTTTGTTGGTAGTTCCCTAGACTGGATATATGATTTGAGCTCCCTCATCCACGTCGGGTTTGGTATTTCTTGTACGGCAGCCACATGTTCATCCTTCAAGTTTATGCTTATTTGTGTCAAAATTTCTATAGGCACTGAAGCAGGGGCTTTTCCCTTAAAGGAAGAAGCTAATTTGGCTAATGCATCAGTTCTAAAGTTCTTGGACCGGGAAAGCTGCTTCACTGTCACTTCTTTAAATGCCTCTAAGAGTCTTCTGGTTTGACTCAAATAAGCTTGCATATTGTCTTCCCGAGCTTGGAATTGTCCCTTAATCTAATTGGCGATTAGTTGAGAGTTATAATTTATGTTAAGAGATATAACTCCCAAAGCCTGAGCTAATTTGATTCTGGCTATCAGTGCTTTATACTCCGTCTCATTGTTGGTGACTTTGAAATCAAACTTCAAATAATACATGACTTCTTCTCCTTCAGGTCTTTTCAGAATCGCACCAGTCCCACCTCTTTGAATGTTTGATCCACCATCAATATATAGTTGCTAGAACTCTTTCGAAATATTAGAGGTTGAACTGCAGGATTCGCCTTGGATCTGACTGTTTTTCAAGACCTCCAGTATCAATAGCTGCCTTTTTATAGACCTGTCAACAAAAAATCTGCTAATGCTTGCCCTTTGATAGCTTTTCAGGGTTGATAGTCTATATCATACTCATTGAATTTGACTGACCACTTCACCAATCGTCTCAATAAATCTGGTTTATGGAGGATTTGTCTTAGAGGTTGATTTGTCATTACCACAATCTAGTGTGCTTGGAAATAAGGACGCAACTTTCTGGCCACAATAACAAGCAAAAGAGCAAGCTTCTCTGCTGGGGTATATCTTATCTCAGCATCTAGCAAAGCTTTGTTGGTATAATAAATAGGTCTCTGTATCTTTTTTGTGTCCTCTTTTACTAGGACAAAACTTATAGAATGATCACTGATCGCTAGGTACAGTTTCCCTTCTCAAGACTGATAATATGTAGGACATGAGCTAGATACTCCTTAAACTCCTGAAAACTCTGTTCACAATTCTCATCCCACTCTATTTTCTTCCTTTTTCTTATCATTTGAAAGAAAGAGAAGTATTTGTCTATGTCCTTGGAAATAAATTTACTGAATGTAGCTAATCTCCCCATTAAGCTTTGTAACTATTTTATCGTTTTTGGAGGTTTCAAATCCATGATGGCCCTGACTTTCTGAGGGTTGACCTCAATTCCAACTCACTAACAATGTAGCCAAGGAATTTTCTAGCGTTAACCCCAAATAAGCACCTTTTGGGATTCAACTTCATGTTATACTTTCTCATGTACCAGAAGGTCTCTTCCAGATGTTTAGTATGGTCGAAGGCCTTCACGGACTTACTAATCATATCATCAATATACACTTCTATAGTTGATCTAATCAAGGGCTTAAAGACCCTATTAACTAATCTATGGAATGTTGCACCAGTATTCTTCAAATCGAATGGCATAACTTTATAACAATACAAGCCCTAATCGATAATAAAAGCAGTCTTGTCCTTATCAAGCTTATGCATCTTGATTTGATTGTACCCTGAAAAAGTATCCATAAAGCTCAGAACCTGGTGTCCCACCGTGGAATCTACCAATTGATCGATTTTTGGTAGGGGAAAACTGTCTTTAGAACAAGCTTTATTCAAGAAGATGAAGTCTATACACATTCTCCATTTCTCATTGGTTTTTTTCACCATTACCACATTGGCAATCCACTCAGGGTAATGGACTTCTCCAATAAAACTGGCCTTTAGAAGTTTCTCCACTTCTGTCTTTATGGTATCTCTTCGTTCAGTATTAAATGCTCTCCTCTTTTGAGCTACAGATTTAGATCTCGGGTCCACTATTAAACGATGAGAGATGACCCGAGAGTCGATTCCTGGCATATCCTCATAGGACTAGGCAAATACATCAGCATTCAGCCTCAACACTTTAATTATAAACATCTTTAGCTCAGAGGTTAGGTTAGACGGGAAAGTTAGTCAGCAGTATAAGTTATCATCTATTGAGTTGTTAGAGGAGATGACAACTATAGCATTAGATGACAAACAACCTAAAAGAGTAGTAAAAGTAGTTGTTTCCTCTAGAGGGCATTTATGTAGGCAGTAAGAGCTCCTTGAAGCCGTGGCAAATTAGGATTGAGTCTCTTTCTGACTTCTCCTCACAATTCCTATTCTATCTCCTGATCTGAATTTGAATAGTAAACACTCTCTACTGCTTTCGTAGACCTGAGAAAGGGCCTCCCTAAGATAATAGAATATGGCATCTTGACATCTACAACTTGTAACTCCACTATTGTAGTCTTCTGATATGGCTTATCACCTATCGTTACTGGTAGCTGTATTGTTCTTAGGGGATACACACAAGATTCTTCGAACCCATATAGAGTAGTCTCAGTAAGCTTCAATCTCATATTTTCAATCCCCAAGGAATCTAAAGTTTCCTTAAAGATGATGTCAGTCAAACTACCTGTGTCAATTAAAATCCTGCCGACCTGAAAAGTTGCCACTATTAAAGTAACCAACAGGGTATCATCATATGAATGATGGACTCTACATTCATCTTCATTAGTAAAAAATATAGGAACCGAGGCCATCTCTACGTGCACGTTCATCACATGAGACACAATAGCTGAGCTCAATAATGAATATCGAGAATAATTTTTTTGAGATCTGTTGGAAGTTTCTGCCAAAGTAGGGCCTCCTGTGATCACCATCAGATCGTCTCTCCTTTGCCCTCGCTTCTGGTCTTGTAGTTTGTTGTTAATATCTACCATAAACTTAGTCAGGTAGTTATTCTTGATTAAGACTTTGATCTGACTTTAAAGATCGTAACAGTCATCTGTAAGATGTCTGATGTCCTGGTAGAATTCACAGAACTTGTTCTTTGCATCTCCGATTGGTTTCGACTTGATTGGACGAGGATCTAACAGGAGTATCCCTCGCCTTTTTATCTCTTCTAATATTTGTGAAAGAGATGCATTCAAAGGAGTAAAAATTCTCTTCCCCAACACTTGAGCCACTCGCCTCGAATCATCCCTCCAAGGTGATCTCCTTTCTCTGAAATATTCGTCGTCCCTTCATCTCTCAGCTCTAAAGTGATCGGGGCATAACCTCTTTCATGATTCATCTCAGAGGATTTTCTTTTCTCAGCCTTCCACTTCTTATTCTTAGGCTTATTGAATCAGTTGTTCTCTCTCGAAGGACCTCTTACAACCTTCTCCTGCTTCATCTTTAGCGCCACTTGATTTTTCACCTCTATTTCATCAAGTAATTCTTTTCGAGTAGCTTCGTATGTAATCATAGAGGTTTGACACATAGCATACCAAGCCCGATCTATCTTTAACCCTTATTTCAAACCTTCCAATTCTAGGGGGGATGAAATGCCCCCAATTCTAGCACCTCTTCATGGTACCTCTTTGCAAAGCTTCTGAGACTTTCTCCATTTCCTTGCTTAAGCAACAATAAGGAGCTCAGAGTTTTGGTGTAGAAAACTGCTCCCCTAAACTCTTTGGTAAAAACATCATATAACTGTGCAAAATCTTGAATGCTTCCTGGAGCAAGATTAACAAACCATTTTCTTACCTGTCCCTCCAGTGTTAGTGGAAACAATCGACACATTTAATCTTCACCCAAATCTTGGATGAGCATCATTTCTCGAAAGAAGTCTATATGTAAAGAAGAATCTGTTTTCTCAAAAAATAGGTTGATTTAGGGCATCTTGAACTTACGGGGCAAAGTTAAACTCATAAGTCTAGAAACAATTGGAGACTTAGAGTATAGCCCCGTTTGTTGTACAGATTCAGCAAGCTCATCTCGTGGCTGTGCCTTTTCTCTATTCATTTCTTCTACAAGCTTCTTTACCAAAGTTTTAACATCCTTTTCCATGTTAATGATTCCCCAATCCTTCTCCTAGCATGAATACTAATGCCTAAAAGCTTCACGTTCACTTTTTCGCCTTTGCTCTAGGATCACCTTCATGTCATCAGTGGGTAAACTGGCTTCCAAAGACTTTTCTTGAGCAAATTTTGGACTCTGAGATACACGCGTAGATTCATGACAGTGCCTTTCATGGATCTCGAAAGGTGCATTCTCATTCTTACCTTTCATCCTCTTTGAAAGGGGTCCCTCAGTATCCTTGTCTTTCCCCTTCTCTGTTGCTGTGTATCTTTTCTTTGGGGCTTTTCTTCTTATTCCATCACCGTTCTTCGTCATTTTTTCTAATTGTGGGGTGTTGCTCTCTACTGCTTCATCCGGTATCTTTGGACCCATCTGGAACATCTTCCTTATTTTCGTCATCTCTTTGACCAACATTTAGATCTATTGGTCTTTTTCCATTTCATTATCTTTAAGCTGTTGTAGTAAAGGAGTTACTTCATCAGTTTCTCTCGCATGGCGTGGCCTGCGAGTAGGGACATTTTTTGAGTTAGACTTAGCTCTGAAATCTCCTGTAGCATGTTATGTGCTTCATTTGCTATTGTCGTTACATTGATGGAATCCCCTTCTGGGTTTCTCCATTCTGAGGTATGCCTTTGCATTGGATAAGCTTTTCCTGTTGTCATCTTCCAAAGAAATAGGTGATTTACTAGCTTTTTTGTTTAATTGCCACAGACGATGCTAAATGTTGATGCAAGAAGTTGTGATCGTCTTTAACCTCAAGCACCAGCTTCTTCTTCTTCTGTAATGGTAGGTCATCTAACAAATACACTCTACAAAACACAGAAACCTCAGGGGTAAAAGCCGATGTCCTGGTGAAAACCCTCTAATGTTTAAGTCAGTAAGGGTTTTGCTTATGTGTGAGAGTTGAGAGAAAATTAGAGAGAGAAGAAGAGAGAGAGACTCAATGTATTAGTGTTTATCGTGTGTCAAGGAAAAAACAAAGTATTCATTACCCGTGAATGTAAAACGAACCTCTGTTTTTTCCAGAATCTATCAGCTTTTAATTATTGACTTGCCTAACCATATATATATGTCATTTTCTTATTGGCTTTTTCCCAAAAGTTTGTTGCGGGAATCACGGAACGTGGATATCAGGAGGTTCGTACTTGTCCACGTGTATCAGAGAATATTTTAGAGTATTGATGGGGGTCGAATGACTAATTCCCAGAGGATGGGTCATTGGGGATGTATCCCAAGATGTCATAGGTCTCGGGTGGAAACTTATACAATAATTAACTGCTTAGATCTCTAAAAGAAGGTTTCAGATAATAGTACCATTAATTAACCGTGAACACATTTTTTCTATAAGTAATCCAATACGTTTCTTTAAATACATGGCCTTGGAGTATAATAGATAAGAGACCTTGCTTTAACACTGGGGAAAAGGTCTCTGAACGTCATCGTATTATAGGTCTTTAAAGGGATTAATATCTCGGGATAATGGGCTTGAACTTGTGGGTTGGGCTCTTCATAAATTACCCAAATATCTTCTATACAATACAAGAGCATGAATTGGATCTACTCGGAGGAGTAACACTTGAGCAAAACTTTATTGTCATTGTTGCACAAATGTACGCGCATTTTCCAATTTGTTTTGTTTCATGTTACTGTTTCCATGCTTATCGTATTGCTTGGTTCTAATTTTAACTAATTAAAATCATTTTCACATGCAAACTCAACCAGACAAGCTACAATGAAATTATTGAAAGAAAAAATAAATAAAAATCAAATTTTCCGCGGAGCAAGAAAAAATTACCGTGAAACTTTCCGGAAGTCTATAAGC
>JAVXUL010042662.1:0-10935 GCA_035590515.1 Trichilia minutiflora
TGGTTTCTTCTTCTTTTTTTTTCTCTTTTCCTCTTCTCCTCCTCTCTTCACGTTGCACTCTCTGCTCTTCACACCCCACACCCAATTTTCATCTTTTCTTCGATTTCTCTTCACCACTAGATCACATTCGACTCCTTGAACTCGTGGATAGCTTCGATTTGATGTTTGGAGCGCAGAATTGAGTTTGGAAAGCGAGGGTTTCGACTTTGAATTTGGGGCTTTTTGAGTTAGAGGCAAAATTAAAGTAAACCAATCATACCGCGAGGTTTGTAGCTTCGTTTCTAACTCGTCTACATATTTATTTTCATATTTTAATAATTTTGATTCGTATGGATTTCATTGTGCACTAGTTTAGATTTTCTGATATGTATTGCATTTATTGTAGTCTTTAGACTTCTTTTGCACTGTAATGGAATTAAGGAATTCGTAGGAAGTTAGAAATGCAAGTTCGAAGAAATTGGTTGAATGTGAACAGTAACTGAAGTTACTGTTCCGACGGGCACGTGGGATCCGTAAGTCAGAACAATGAAATCGAGCCGTATTGTGATTGTTTGATCATAACATAGGTCGGTGGTGTAAATGTGTAGATAATTAAATGACTAATGAAGATTTTAGTCAATTTCAAGTATTTAACTGATTTTAGGGAATTCGGGGCTAGTTTGCATTACACGCGCACGCCTAAGAGTTTCATAAGCATTTTGAGCCGCGTCTTGATATGTTTTGAATACTTATGTTTAGGTGATGATACGCGAGCGAGATATCCGCATGACACGCCAAGAAACGAGGGAAAGGAGGGAGTGTAGACCCTCCCTAAGTTATGAGTGGACTCTTTTCGATTTTGTTACTTTATTTAAATCCTGTTTTATAAAGATATGGTGATATGGATGTTTTTGCTCATTTCTATTTGGTATGTGATTTTATATTGATTATGAAATGATTTGAGTTGTATACATATTTTTATATGATGATATGGCCAATAGGCCAAATCTATGCTTGTTATGTGATATTATGGCTGATGGGCCATGTTTCGTGTTTGTGATGATAATATAGCCTGTGGGCTGATGTTTATGATATGTATATTGGTAATAATAGCCTTGTGTGTCGGTATATATTATTGTAGCTATAGAGTTGGTAGCTTGGGAGAATGTTCACTAGGGTGTGGACCCCAGGTTAGTGTTTAGATGGTAGCCTAGGGACGGCCTAGGAGAGAGGTTGCCTAGGTGAGTAGAGATTACACCGGTGGTCCTGTGATATGTTGATTGTGATATTGTGTGGATGATGTGATTGGCCACCTGTGAGTTTTGTCGAGTTTGTCATGGATGTCACCCTATGGTTGCTCGAGGCAAACGTCAGTGGTGGGCACGTTTTTAGAAAAATCTTTGCATATTCTATTTCTTGCATTTAAATTTATATTTTCTATAAATAGCATATTTTATCTACATATAAATTCACTGACAGTTTCGGGATTCCCTTGGCTAGGGAGATCGTCGAGAAATAGCCAACCCGATGATTTTCAGATATATGTCTTGAGATTTTAAAACCAAAGAAATACTTGTTATTTATAGCATTGTTTGAAGGATGATTTAAATGGGCTTCCTCTTTTACTCGTGTTTATTTTAGTTTAGTTCACTTACTGAGTATGCTTCTGTATACTCACCTCCTCACCTAACAGTTTCAAGTTCACTTCATTGGTGGTTACCGGTGGTGGTGATCACTCCAGGACTTGAAAGCTTCAGGTATAACTACGTCAACTCACCCTGCTTGATTTTTAGTCCACTGGTGTCCATTTTTCATTTTCTTTTATTTATGAAACCATTATGATTTGCAAACAAATTGTACTAAATATTCAAATTGTGATTTGCGAATATAAATTGAATCCTGCTAACTTATATTTGGTTAAGTAATTTATGTATTGACAAATATATATATATATATATATTTTGAAGTGCTTGAGGCCTCTTGATTTTCTGGACTTGTAGTTTGGGTGTTTGATTGTGAATTTATTGAAAGTGTTTTGTTTAAATGGTTGAAACAAGTTTTTGATAAATGCCTTACAGGCTTATAGGGGATATTCTATGTGATTGAGTATACCCTGAAAGTCTATGACGGTTGTCATATGTGGGATCCACGAATTAGGACGTGACAACTTAAGTGGTATTAGAGCTTTTGGTTTTAAATGGTTTTGAAACACCCAAACTTGTTTTTCATACTAGCTATACTAAAGTTTTATGTGTGATTTTATGATTTTTGAAAATGTTCTAGTGGACTAGGTGAGTCGAGTCATAGAAAGTGTCGCCACCCTAATAAATGCGTGCAATTGAATGCTGTGTTATTTTTGTAGTAATAATGTCTTTGACACCTAGAAGAGGACGTGATAGACCACATAGAAAGGTAATACCTGGTGAAGAAGAGGTTACATCATACATGCCTCAACCAGAACCAGAGGAGCAGCATGAGCCCCCTCCTCCTCAATACCAGCAACCAGGCATGGGTATGCCCCCAGCGATGTCTCTAGAGCAATGAGATGCCTTTATGACATATTGGAATGGACAGGTCGCAGAAGCATCAGGATCGGCCCTAAAATTGTCTAAATTGATCAAAAAAGTGCGACAGTTAGAAGCTGTACCTTTTAGAGGTACTACAGATACGGCATAAGCTAACAGATGGTTTAGGAAGCTAGAGGGTGACTTGAATGATATGGAATTGGAGGATAGGTATAAGTTAAAGGTAGCTGCCAGATTATTAGAGGGAAGTGTAGCCATATAGTGGGCAAATGTACAAGCTAGAGCCTCAGCACAGTTGACCTGGCCTGATTTTGTATAAGAATTCAGAGATCAGTACTACAACCCTTTCCATTGTAATCAGAAGAAGCAGTAATTCCTCAGATTAAAGCAGATGGGTAAGATAATGACAGAATATGAGACTCAACTACGAGAGTTGGTTGAGTTTGTGCCGGAGTTTGCTAATGAAGAGAGCCTATGCGCCAAGTTCGAAGAAGGATTAAATTTTGAAATCCGTGAGAAGATGTCACTGTTAGGAAATCAGGGGTACAAGGAAATGATTCAGATGGCACTTCGAGCTGAGAAGCTGATAGGAGAGAGAAGATCGAGGAGTCAATTTCAGAAGAGGAGAAATCTGAGTATACAAGTCGGCTCACCATCCAAGAAGAGCCGTAGCAGTGATTCCTCCAGTGGCGCCTCTGCCACCAATCCTGCGAGCATCTCATCACATAATCCTCAAGGTCAAGGACCCTTGAGATTCAGATTTTTAGCTCAAGGATCCTCGAGATTCAGATTTTTAGCTCAAGGACATACCTAGGGATCGAGATAGGATTAGAGGGTAGATAGATGTATTCATTACAGGCAGTATCATATAGGAACGTGGCCTATGCTTATAGTGTGCTACCAGTGTAGGGAGACAGGACACATCAGAAGATTTTATCCCAAATTAGGGAGAATGGAGGCAGGTGATCAGTCTAGTTGATAGTACTCGCACCAGCAACTACCAATTGAACAGACAACACCTTCTTCTGGTAGGAGATTGGGAGCGGGTAGCTCATCTATGGCATCTCGCGGTACTCAGAGGACTCGCGATAGAGTTCAGACTAGGGTTTTTACTTTGAACCAGGAACAGGCACAGGCCAATCCAGATGTAGTAACTGGTATAGTTACTATTTTTAATAAACCTATATATGTTTTAATAGATCCAGGTTCTAGCAGATCATTTGTCAACACTACCTTAACTTCTCAGGCCAGTAATGCATTGTCACCCCTAGACCAAGAAATAATAGTTCATACTCTGTTAGGTCAGAAATTATTGAGGAAGACAGTGTTCAAAGATTGTGTGGTAATGGTAAATAGAGTTGAACTAGTAGCTGATTTGATTTCTCTGAAGATGGAAGATATTGATGCAATTTTGGGAATGAATTGGTTATCCAGGCATTGAGCAAACGTGGATTGCTTTGTGACGTAAGTTGTGTTTAGAGAGCCCGGGGGATCAGATATAGTTTTTATAGGTGAGAGAAATATTTTGTCTGGTAGTTTAATATGTGTGATGGAAGCACAAAAATTATTAAAGAAAAGGTACCAAGGGTATTTGGCACATGTTATTGATAGTACTGCCTCCGGATATTCTTTAGACCAAGTTCCTGTGGTGAGAGAGTTTTTGGACGTTTTTTTAGATGAATTACCAGGGATGCCACCAAAACGAAAGTTTAACTTCAGTATTGATTTGATTCCTGGTATTGCATCGATCTTGATGCCGCTGCACCATATGGCTTCTGTTGAGCTTAAGGAATTGAAGTTGCAGCTTCAGGATTTAGTCGATAAGGGTTTCATTTGATCAAGTATGTCACTGTAGGGTTCACCAGTGTTGTTTGTTAAGAAAAAGGATGGGACCTTGTGATTGTGTATCAACTATCGATAGTTGAATCGAGTCACCATCTAGAATAAGTACCCACTGTCTAGAATTGATGATTTGTTTGATCAGTTGCAAGGGACAAGTGTATTTTTGAAGACTGATTTGAGATCAGGGTACTATCAGTTGAGGATAAAAGAGAATGATGTAGCTAAGATAGCCTTTCAGACATGTTATGATCACTATGAGTTCCTTGTAATGCCATTTGGGTTAACTAATGCCCTAAATATATTTATGGATCTCATGAATCGGGTATTCCATCCTTATCTCGATAAGTTTGTAATTGTCTTTATTGATGATTTCTTGGTTTACTGAAGGACCAATAAGGAACATACTTAGTATCTGGGAAATGTATTGTAGACGCTGAGAGAGAGAAGGTTGTATGCTAAGTTTTCAAAATGTGAGTTTTGGCTTTAGGAAGTGGTATTCTTGGGATATGTGGTCTCAAAGGAAGGCATCTTTGTGGATCCTCAAAAAGTTAAAGCTATTATACAGTGGAAGAGGCCAAAGACTGTTACTGAGATTAGAAGTTTCCTAGGTTTAGTAGGTTACTATAAGAAGTTTGTTGAAGGCTTCTCTTTGATAGCTGCCCCGCTGTCAAGTTTAACGAGAAAGGATGTGAAGTTTGAATGAGATGAGAAATGTGAGCAGAGTTTTCAGGAGTTGAAGAATAGTCTCACCTCGACTCCGGTTTTGACACTACTTATTCCTAAGGAGGGATATATAGTATTTAGCGATGCCTTTGGGTTGTGTTTTAATGCAAAATGGGAAGGTAGTCGCTTATACTTTCAAACAGCTTAAGAAGTATGAGGAAAATTACCCGACTCATGAATTGGAGTTGGCTGCAGTGGTCTTTACCTTAAAGATTTGGAGACATTACTTGTATGGAGAGAGGTGTGAGATTTGTACAGATCACAAAGTCTTAAATATCTATTCACTCAGAAAGAACTGAACCTGAGGCAAAGAAGATGGCTTGAGCTGATTAAGGATTATGATCTGGTGATTGACTATCATCCAGGGAAAGCTAACGTGGTGGCAGATGCCTTAAATAGTAAGTCTTCAGTGACAGTGACAGTGACATATGTTCGATTAGCATACCTCCCATTGTTAGTGGAATTGAAAAGTCTATGAGTGATATTAGATTACGATCAAGATGGTTCAGTGTTAGCTAGTTTCATTGTGAGATTGACTCTACGGGATCAGATAAAAGAGAGGCAGATGTAAGATCCAGAGTTAATGAAAATTTGTCAAAGAATTATGGATGGTAACGCTGGAGACTTCTATATCTCTCAGGATGGAATCTTAACATAAGAGGTAGGGTATATGTACCCTCAGATGAAGAACTAAGAAAGGTTATCCTAAAAGAAACTCATTATTCATCTTTTGCCATACATCCTGGTAGCACGAAAATGTACAGAACCATCAAAGAGAATTATTGGTGGTCTGGAATAAAAAAAGACATAGCAGAATTTGTTGCTAGGTGTATAACATGTCAGCAAGTTAAAGCTGAACATCAAAAGCCAGTAAGAACATTTCAGCTACTACCCATACCAGAGTAGAAATGGGAACACATCACCATGGACTTTATGATAGAGTTGTCTCAAACTCAAGCTAGATACGACGCCATATGGGTGATTGTGGATAGATTAACTAAGTCTGCACACTTTCTGCCCATTAGAACTAAGTATCCAGTTGATAAGCTAGCAAAACTATATATGGCAGAGATTGTAAGGTTGCATGGTGTACCTGTGACAATTGTGTCAGATCAAGGTCCTCGTTTTACATCTTGATTCTGGTCTAGTCTCTAGAAATCTATGGGTACAAGATTAACTTTCAATTCAGCTTTCCACCGTCAGACGAACAGACAGTCAGAGAGAACTATCCAGACATTAGAAGATATGTTGAGAGGGTGTGTATTAGAATTTCAAAGAAGCTAGGATTGATATTTACCATTGGCTGAATTCGCTTACAACAATAGTTATCAATTCAGCATAGGAATGTCACCGTATGGGCGCAAGTGTAGAACTCCCTTGTACTGGGATGAAGTGGGCGAAAGAAAGCTAGACAATGTTGAGTTGATCGAAGCCAACGCTAAAAATGTAAGGATCATTAGGCAGGTTGAAGATAGCACAAGATCGACAGAAGTCATACTCGGATAATAGAAGAAAGGATCTAGAGTTTAATGTGGATGAACAAGTGTTTCTGAAGGTTTCACCCTAGAAAAAAGTGATTAGATTTCGAAATCGAGGAAAGCTTCACCCAAGGTATATTGGGCCTTTCAGAATTATTGAGCGAATTGGTCTAGTAGCATACAGGTTGGAACTATCGTTAGAAATACAGAGGATACATGATGTCTTCCATGTATTCATATTGAAGAAGTATGTGCCTAACCCCTCTCATGTAATTGGATTGCCTTCTATCGATTTAAGGAAGGATTTGAAGTGTAAAGTACAACCTGTAGCCATACTTGATCGTTAGGAGCGGACATTGAGGAATAAAATCATCCCTATAGTTAAGATTTTATAGGAGAGTGATATTGTTGAGGAGATAACATAGAAATCCAAAAGTCAAATGTGATAACAATACCCTCATCTTTTTCAATACTAAGGTATGTTGAATTTTGGGGATAAAATTCTTTAAAGGTGGTAGATTTGTGACACCTATGTTTGGATCCCAAGGGTATATTTATAATTTCTCATATTTCCTGTTCAAGCATTTGCATCCATCATGCATATCGATAGTTCATCAACATGGTTTCGGGTATATATTTAAAATTTATGTTGATTAGGAAGAGTTTGAAAGCGAGGACGTTGGGACCACGTTAGTGGTTTTCAATTTCGGAGAGGCTTTAAGTGAGAATTGCCATTTTGGCAATTTCAGTCGATCAAATAGCTTGGTTTGTCCATTCGATCGATCGACAATTTGGTGACTCTCTGAAAAGTTTTAACAACCTATTCGTTCGAACGAATAGGGGATTCATTCAACCGAATGAGGCTTCATTCGATCGAATGGGAGTTTTATTCTATCGAAGTTTTGGTTCGTTTAGTCGAATATGAATTTGTTCGAATAGTAATTTAGAAGCTCTCTGACTTTTATAGACGTCGAAAAATTTGTTCGAATGAACCTTGATTCGTTTAATCAAAGGGGGTGATTTGTTCGAATTAACTTCAATTCGTTCGACCGAATCAACGCGAAATGATCGAAATTTCCCTCTTCTAGAAGCTTGTCCTTTGTAACACTTAAGGGCAAAATAGTAATTTTACTTTTTTTCTATAAATAGGGTGTCAGGGGACGAATTTTTCACTTTCCTTCTTCTTCTTTTCTTCTTTTCTTCTTCTCTCCCTCCCCTCATACACGATCTCCTTGCTTTCACTATCCTTCACCCAATTTCTTGCTAATCTTCGATCCCTCTTCGCCTGCAAGTCACCTTCCACGCGTCTAACTACCTGTGAGCAAAAATTTGGCGATAGAGGCACAGAATCACAAAAGGGCATCTAGGGTTTCGAAGAGAAAAATTGGGGCTTTTCAGTTTCGAGGCGAAATCAGAGCAAACCAACCATGCCACGAGGTTCATAGCCTCCTTTCTAGTATGTCTGAATGTTTTATTTCGTCTTTTAGCAACTTTGATTCGTATGGGTATTACTGTTTATCCACATAGATTTTAATAATTTTAAAGTATATTTTGTAATATTTACATGCTAATTAGAGTAAAGAATACCCCAGCAAGTCGTTAGCAAGCTAGAAATGCAAGTTCGAACAAATTGGAAAAATATAAACAGTAATTAGAGTTACTAATCCAACGAACATGTGGGGTCTACATGCTAAAATTGTGAAATCGAACTGATTAACACTAGTATAGATGTAATGTGGGTTCGTAGTGGAATTGTATAGGAAATTAGATAGATAACGTGGGTTTGGGTCGATTTAGTATATTTTTTTATTTTAAAAAAACTCGGACCATCATGCATATCACGCATACATGTCATGTTCGTATCTTAGAAATGTATATTAATATAGTTGTGATGAATGTGATTAGGCAATGGAGCGTGAGCAAAAAACCAGCGTATTGAGTTGAAAAAGAGAGGAATTAGGAAATGTATACCCTCCCTAAGCTGTGAGTGGACGTTTTATATTTTTATTTATTTAAAAGAATAATTTTTGATAAATGTTTTAAATATTTGATCTATGCTTTTATTTTATATTTTCATGAGAAATGGCTAATGGCCAAGTTATATCCTGTTTTGATGTTTTGATGATGATTTATGTCGATGAGACGGTCGTTAAGCCAAGTTTCATGTTCGTTATGTGATGATACGGCTATTGGGCCAGATCTTTATATTTGATGTGATGATGGACATAAGTGCCGAGTTTATATATATTAGTGATAACGGCCATGTGGATTAGGATTGTTCACTGTAGCTACAGGATAGGTAGCCTAGGATCGGCCTGATTGAGAGATCACTTAGGTGAGTGGAGACTTTACAAGTAGGGGTGGTGTATGGCTGTTGTATTGTGATGATGTTATGGGCTTCGACCACCTGTGAGTGTCATTGGGTTAGTCATAGATGTCACCCTATGGCTAATCCGAGATGAATGTCAGTGGTGGGCTTGCTTTTATAAAAAACTAAACCATGCATGTTTTACTCTTTGCATAAAAATCTATTTTTATAAAATTGTATGTTTTATCTACATATAAAACCCACTGACAGTCTTAGGATGCCCAGGGTCAAGGTAATCTCCGAGAAAGGCAGTCAAGCCAATGATTTTTGTTATATGATTTGAGTTTTTGAATTGAATTAATTGTTTTTTCTTTTTATTATCAATTACAAATTGCTCTGAATCTGCTCTCTAGGTATAGATAAAAGTTTATTTATTTATTTATTCATGATGATTTTTGGTTCACTCACTGAGTATACTCTCTTATACTCATCCTTCACCTTTTAGTTTCAGGTTCGCTTAGGTCGACAGCTACCAGTGATGGTGATCCTTCTAAGGTAGAGAAGTAAAGGTATACTCTTGTAACTGACTCACTTAGGATATTCTAGTCCATTGGAACCGTTTTATAATTTGGACTTGAAATTCTATTTTTTTTTATTTATTTATTGGAAATGAATATATAAACAGATTTGATATTATCTTTATTTTATCTAAGATCTGCTACGTTTATATTTTTGATGTTTGGTTTATGGAAAAAGAATTGAAATGTTTATAGAAGTGTTGCGGTCCTTCGATTATATTTTGAAGTTTGGGTGAATTTGAATGGTTTGATTTTGGAAGTGGTTTATAGATTATTTTTAAAATGTATTATATTTGTTTATGATTTCAGCCTTACAGGTTCTTAGTAAGCATTCTGGTTTTAAGGAATGCTTATTAAAAATCTGTGACGGTTATCACGTGTGAGACTCATGAGTTGGGACGTGACAGTCTCATAAATATAAACTCATCATAATAGTGTGTATTGTATACATTCCACGAGCTTTATCATGACATATAAATCATACATATATATTGTCATAATAAACAATAATAGAAATAGAAATACTCATTTTATTAATCAAAAGATTTTAAAGTCACAATTACATATCATACCGTGATTGGCCTTTAGGGCATATATCTCTTTCACAAGTTCCAATTGATCTATACCTCAAAGATTTAAGCCAAGTTTTAGTTTTATTTTTTAATGAAAAAGAAAATAACTTAAGCTTGACAATTTTTTCACTATATGTCTGATCATTAAAAGTTATACAAATTTCTTCGAATTCTTTTAAATGTAGGTAAGGACTTTCAGTCTGTAAGCCATGAAAATTAGAAAATAAAGGAATCATATCTAGCTTAAATATAAAGTTGTTTGCATTATGAAAAAAAAATAAAATAAGCAAGAATAGAATATTGAGGAGGTCGCAAATATTCACACATGGTTCTCAATGTAGGATTTTTAATTTCTCCTTAAATACCTTGATTATCAGTCATGATGCTAGAAGTATGTGATGATGAAGATGAATCAAATAAATTATCAAAGAAAATTTGAGAATTATCTTTTATCAAACACATCGAATGTGGATTACAATACCAATTGAGCATAAACAAAATAAAATAAAATAAAACACACAATAATTATAGATTAACAAAATAAAATATTAGCACAATAATATAAAAGAAGTGGCAAAACATTCCCCTTTATAAAAATATAAACAAGACAATGATATAAAAGAGGTGACAAAGTCTTCCCCTTTACAAAAATATAAATAAAATAAGATTATGAAAAGAGGTGGCAAAGCCTTCCCCTTAACATAAATAAAAATAAGAAGAATTAAATTACAAGAAAATAAATAACAAGTAAATAAATTACAATAAAGTAAATAAGTAAAAATAAAAGTTGTAAGAGACTTAACCTTTCATAAGGCCAATTTTATCTTAGTTAATTACACTCCCTGGTAATGGCATCAAAAACTTGATCTTAATTAGATTATTGTACCCAAGTATAGGTAGTCTTGTTATAATATAGTTCGGTAAGTTTAA
>JAVXUL010042673.1:0-10934 GCA_035590515.1 Trichilia minutiflora
TATTTAAATCCTTGATATGTAAATATATTTTCTAAATTTTCATATATCAATAAATCATATTTATGATATATTAAAATCATTGAAACATTTCTTAAACGTACGGGTGCTAGCGCATCATTGTCGAGAAATATATTCTTTACTTTAAAGAATTTATATTATCTGATCAATAATCAGATAATAGTTCAATTTAGTAATACAAAACATCTAAACCACTGTAGACATTGATTGGCTTGTGAATGACCCCCTCGGGTTCACCGTGAGCTGGACATGAATATATATACGAATATTTTGTAACATATCAATACAACTCTTTGTAATCGAAGTTATCAATGATAATGAGTGACCTCTAGCAAGATATCATGACCCTCAGACACGATAAATAAAGATTCTAAATCAGTCCTCAAAGTCGTACATGTATGTAGTAGAGTCTCTCTGCTGTCAACTCCCGATTGAGTGCGAGTCATGATATAGTAAAACCCCTAACTCAATCATAGGATCAGAAACTTATCGAAAAACATATTTTCGAATAAGTGTACTTTGGCCATAGATTTAATCCCTGTGTATGACATCCTTGCCTAGGACCTTAAGCTCAGATGTCTAAGTCAGCAGATTCGATCTTTATTATCAACTGTCCTCATACAAAAAGAACACATTACCATCAAGCTTCTTTCATCAAACGTAGCTAGCCCGATGTGATATACAAAAGTGAACGATGTGTCTCAGTGTAGAGAGCAACCGTGATATCTCTGGTCAAAGGACTAGTGGTACACTAGTACGGCTGTGTGACTTATTATTAATAGTGGACATCCACCCATGTGACTCATTGCGATTAGTCACATTCAGTAATACATTCACAAACGCACTACCCATGTTTATGCTCTTGTGATATGAGACTCATCACCTAACTATTAATATCTAATACTAATTATTGGCAACAAAACATGCTAGTCACGCAATGTCATCGTCCCTAATGACATTACCTCAACCGAAAACTTTTTTGGATGTATTCAAATCATAGACTCTATACTCATATCCACAATATATTGTAGATATAGTCTTGACATATAATACATCACGGGATCTTATTTTGCATTGATAATCAAATTATCAATTAATATTGTAACTGATGGAATACAAAATGATATACTTAATGCCATTTTCTAATTGTAAACAAATTTACAATTAATATTCATAGTATATATATAATATGGTGATAACCTCGAACAATATGACATGATTGATTCTAAGGCATATTTTCAACAAGGTCTCGTCTAGGTATTGATACATTAGTGATGATGTATAGATACTTTGATATGTAATATGCAAACTCTCAATCTAGGTATCAATACTTTATCGAGAAAGTATTGATACTTGAAATTTAAGCAGTAAGGTATCGATACTTCAAATAAACAGGTATCGATACTCGAAGGGATTTTTAAACGAAAATTAAGAAGAAACAAATAAGTATCAATATATTGGCTTGACAAAGCTATAAGATACTGATATGTAAACAAAATAAATCATGAGAAAATAGCAAAGCATATTCATTCAACACACATCATTCCCAGATTATTCCTCAAATAACAGAATCTAGTTTTGTCCAAAGGTTTTGTAAAAATATCCGCTAATTGATTTTTAGTATTTACATATTCAATGTTTACATCATTCTTTTGAATATGGTCATAGATAAAATTATATTAAATTTCAATATGGTTGGTATGTGAATGATGCACAGGATTCTTTATGAGGTTAATGGCACTAGTGTTGTCATATATAATGAGAATCTTCTCTATGTGCATGCCATAGTCAATCAATTGAAGCTTGATCCACAAGAGTTGTGCACAACAACTACTTATGGATATGTATTCAGCCTTAATGGTAGATAAAGCAAAAGAGTTTTTCTTTTTACTTATCCATGTTACCAGTGCATTACCTAGAAAATGACATGCACCACTCGTACTTCTCCTATCAACCTTCTAACCTCCAAAGTTCGCATTCAAAAAATCTTTCGAATAAAATAAACCATCCTTAGGATGGAACAATCCCAAGTTAGGTGTGCCTTTGAGGTATCTAAAGATTCTTTTCACCGCACTTAGGTGTGATTCCTTAGGATTTGATTAAAATCTAGCACAAACATACACACCATAGAGGATGTCGGGTCTAGATGCTATCAAGTAAAGTAATGAACCTATCATATCTCTATACAACTTAGGATTAACACCCTTACCTTGCTCATCTTTATCTAAAGAAGGGAATGAACTCATAGGAGTGTTCACATGTTTGCCATCTAGAAGTTCAAATTTTCTCAAAAGATCCTTAATATATTTAGTTTGGGAGATGTAAATACCATCTAAAGTTTGTTTAATTTGTAAACCTAAAAGAAAATTTAATTCTCCCATTAACCTCATCTCAAATTCATTGCTCATAAGTTTAGAAAATTCTTCACAAAGAGTATCATTTGTGCTTCCAAAAATAATATCATCAACATAAACTTGCATAATGAGAATATCATGATCTTTGGTTTTTGTAAAATATGTCTTATCAACACTCCCCCTACTAAAATTATTTTTCAATAAAAAACTACAAAGTCTCTCATACCAAGCCTTAGCAGCTTGTTTTAAACCATAGAGAGCTTTAGTAAGTTTGAAAATATGGTTTAAAAATTTTTGATTTTTAAAACCGAGAGGTTGGTCAACATAAACTTCTTCACTAAGAAAACCATTTAAAAAAGAACTCTTGACATCCATTTGAAAAAGTTTAAAATCTTTAAAACATGTAAAGGCTAAGAGAATTCGAATAACTTTTAGTCTAGCCATGGAAGCATGTCTCATCATAACCTATCCCTTCCTCTTGGCTATAGCCTTGAGCAACAAGCCTAACTTTATTCCTAATAATGTTACCATGCTCATCTAGCTTGTTTCTAAATAATAATTTGGTGTCAATGATGGAATGATTATGAGATCTTGGAACTAAGTCCCAAACTTGGTTCCTTTGAAATTGATTTAATTCTTCTTGCATAGCTATAATCCAATAATACATCATCTATTTTGTTTGGCTCTAAATGAGACACAAATGTAAGATTTTTCATTTTCTCAAGATTTTGATAATCTCTCTAGATGCTCTTCTAGTTCTAATTCTTTGAAAAGGATTACCAATGATCAACTCTTTAGGATGATAAAATGCATACTTCTAAACCCTTGAAAGTTTCTTAGATGGACTCTTTATATGCTCTTCTTCCTTCTCATTTAGACCTTTATTTAGCTTCAAGTTATTCATCTTATTTGTCAATCCTATCTCATCAAGTTTCTCCTTAGCAAGCATTTTCATCAACTCAGGCTCTAACTCATCAAATATAATATGTATAGTTTCTTCCATAACCTAAGTTCTTTTGTTGTACACTCAATATACTTTGTTTTAGAGGAGTAACCTAGAAAGACACCCACATCAGACTTAGGCTTAAATTTTCTAATGTTGTCTTTGGTTTTAAGGATGTAACAAGTGCATCCATAGACTCTAAAGTGTTTAATCTAAGGTTTTCTTTGATAAATCAACCCATATAAAGTTTTAACTAGGAATTTTCTAATCAACACTCTATTAGAAATGTAATATGCAGTGTTTATTGCCTCAGCCCAAAAATATTGAGGTAGTTCATATTCATTGAGCTTGGTTCTACCCATCTCTTACAATGTTCTATTTTTTTCTCTTAGTTACCCCATTTTATTATGGTGTTCTAAGTATAGAAAAGTTGTGTGTGACCCCATTCTCATCACAAAATGACTCAAAGTCTTGGTTTATAAATTCTCCTCCTTAGTCACTTCTAATTCTTATCAAATGATAACCAAGCTCATTTTGGATACTCGTAGAGAACTTTCTAAATTCCTTAAATGTGTCACTTTTGGTTTTTAAGAAAAATACCCAATTAAATCTAGAGCAGTCATCTATAATGACATATGCATAATGTTTACCACCTAGAGATGTAATTCTATTGGGATCGAAGAGGTCCTCACCCTAGTAGTGTGAGTGGATACACTTTTCCTTCGTGTCATTAAATGTTTTAATTGATTATCATGCTGAGATTGTATAGTGTACGAATATATGTATATATATGATTAAAATGAGAAGGCATTGTAATTATGTTATGTGGTGGCCGGGTTGGCCCTTTCTTTATGGTAGCATAGGAATGGTATGAGTGCTTGATTATCATGAATATAAGGCCGAAAGCCTAATGTATATATTTTGATATTGTGATATAAGAATGAGGTCGGAGGCCTATAGTAAATGATATTTTATATAATGATTGTGAATATGGCATAGCCAATGATATAGATTATAAACAATGGTCGGAGAGCCATGAGTATGTTTTGGGTTTGAGTGTCATAGTGTTGTTTTCTATTTGGCCTTTTGAGCCACAGATGATAGAGTTGTTAGTTGTGTGCCATGTTAGTGATATTATAGGTGAGGAATCCAATTGTCCCAGGGTGAGGATTAGTCATACAATTCAGGGTGAAGCAGGCGAAATCCAATAGACACAAGAATGTGGATTATCCATGCAGTCTAAGATTGGATGGGTGGAATCCAACATGTCTAGGCTAAAACATGCTATCCATTTATATATTTACATGAGCACACCTCCCCAACTAGGGTTGTGGATCAGTCATATAGCTCAGAGAGAGTGGATGGGATATTATAGACTGAGGGGTTATATATATATATACACATTGACTCTTTCACAGTCACATTTAGTATGCCATATAACACATATTTTATTTTTGATGATTACGATGGTTTTTCATAATCGATGTATGGAATCATTTGCTATATGTATATCATTGTGTGGTCTACTCACTGATTATTTTTCTAAATACTCACCCCTCATTTTTCCATTTCAAGTTAGTGTTATCGAGCATGGCATAGTATAGCTGAAGCAATTTTTTAGCAGATCTTTCAGGTACTCAACTCATACAGAGGTGTCATGGTCCACTAAACAGAAAATATTGTATTTATATTTTGTGTATTTGGCTTGGACAAGAACTCATTGAAATGGATGTTTTGAAAAATATTTATAATATTGTGTATTCTATGAGAATACAAATGTTGATTTATACTCATGATTGAAAATTTTCTACATTGTGTTATTTTTAAAAATATATTATAAAACATGTACTATATCTTACAGGTCTTGGGATTACATTCTAATTAATAAGATGTATTTTTGGGATTAGCGATAATTATCACGTGACCAACTAGGATCTGGGCATATCGAAATGGAATTTTGTAGTTTGAATGAATTTCTCATTTGTTTACCTCTTTGACATGGTCTTCATGTCTTGTCTTTGATAAAACTGAGGTTAGAAAGGTCTTTTAACATACCATGCTTAGCTAGCTTCCTAATAAGGTCTATACTACAATGCCTTAAACGTCTATACCATAACCAAGAACCATCACACATTACTTGCAAGCACACAGAAGATTCAATATTAACTTTACCTAACTCAATCACATACATATCTCCTGTCCTAGAAGCATGTAATATTCTATTCTTATTTGTATCAAAAATATCACATGCATCTTTAAAAAATATAGAATTATAACCAAATTACATAACTGTGAAATATTAAGCAAGTTGTATCTCAAACCATCCACTAGCAGTACATCAAAAATTTTAATCTTATTTACCTCAATGATGCTAATGCCAACTACCTTACCTCTACTGCTATCTCCAAAGATTATATCTTTTGTTTTCTTTTTTATGAGATGCATAAATAGCTCTTTGTTTTCAATTGTATGCCTTGAAAATCTACTATCCAGAAATCACTTGAATTCCCTATTTGTGTTTCTCTTTTCTGCTCCTGCAAGATAATCAATCATTTACTTTGGTACCCATTTGACCTTGGGTCCATACACATTAGTTCTAATCTTAGGAGTATTAATATTAATCTTTGTACTTTTAGGAACCCAAACTAGTTTAAGACCCCTATAGGTGTTATTTTTAATGGAACATTTGTTGATATGATATCCTTTATGACCATACTAATGGCATTTAACAAATGAGCTCACATGACCAGATGCTTTAATAAAATAATATGAGTATGATTTTTGTTTTGTATTAGGTTTATAACCAATCCCTACTCTATCAAAGATCATCCTTTGAATACCTAGCACTTTATCTAAAGCAACTCTTCCTAAGGTGAACTTTGCTAAAATTCTTTTTAGGTTACTGAATTCATCATTCAGTTCTTTGTTTTTCACCTTCAATGCATTTATTTCACTATCACATTTGCATACAATATTTCTAGACTTCAATTCATCATTTTCCTTTATTAAGACAGAACATTTCTTTTTGTTCTCTTTGTATTTCTCACACAATTTTTCAAAATCAATTTTTAATTCATCATATAAATCAAGCAATTCATTTTGCATAATCTCATTATCATCGTTTGAATATATATCATAATACTCAGAAGAAGATTTATAAATTACCTCATCATCTTCTTTTGTCATGAGGCAGAAATTTGCATGCTCAGCTTCGGAGGCAGAGGAGTTGTTTACTTCAGATGAGTTATCCCAGGTGACTTTCATTGCTTTCTTCTTCTTCTAGTCCTTTTTATTATTCTTAGCAGGATATTCCGATCTAGTGGTCCTGGTTTCTTATATTCGTAGTAAATCACCTCTTTTTCTTTCTCCTTTTCTTTATTTTTCTTGAATTTTTTTGACCTATTCTTTTTATGAAAATATCTTCTTCTCTAGTTTTTTCTTCTAGTTTTATCTCTTTTAAACATTTTATTCATTTTTTTAGCCATCAATATAAATTCGTCATCATCTGAGGATGCTTATGTGCTCTCTTTTTCTTCTTTATTTAAGAGCCACATTTTTCTTTCCATTTTCTCTATCATCATGCTCACTTCTGCTTGCTTCCAACTTATATGTCATCAACAAACCAAGCAGTTCTTTGAGTAGGAGCTTACTAAGATCATTGGCTTCTCTAATGGCAGTGACTTTGGCTTCCCATATCTTTGACAGACTTCGTAAGATTTTGTTCACAATGTCCATGTTTGAGTACGACCTACCAATTGCTTTCAATCTATTAGTGATATCAATGAAACAAGTAGACATATCTTTAATAGATTCATGGAGTTTCATCTTAAAGAGTTCATAATCATGAACTAGCTTGCTTATCTTAGAATCCTTAACTATACTGGTTCCCTAGTGGATAATCTTAAGTTTGTCCCAAATGACTTTATCTGTGTCACAGTCAGACACTCTATTGTATTCGAATCTGTCTAGGGCATAATATAGCACGTTCATGACTTTGTCATTTAACTAAAACTAAGTTTTCTCTTCTAGAATCCACTCTGTTTTTGGTTTCAGCTTTCTCTCCTTAGTGGTTTCATCTATGATTATAGGAAAGGTGTAACCATCTTCTATAATGGTGAGGATATCAAAGTCTAGTATGCTAAAAAATATTTGTATATGTTTGTTCCAGTATGTATAATCAATTCCATTGAAAAATGGAGATCGATTTGTTGATTGACCCTCTACTATAAGTGAAGGAATAGATGATGAAGATGCCATAGTGATTTACTCACAGGTGTTTAAACCTATATGATGTAAGAAAAAGCTCTGATACCAATTTTAGGCTCAGATGGAAAAATCCAAGAGGAGGGTGAATTGGTTTATAAAAACTTTTATGAAGAAATATTAAGCTTATTGTGGAAATAAATGAAACTAATTTACATGCTCTAAGAACTAAATGCAGGAAATAAATAGGACAAACGAAAAGATGAAGCACAAGATTTTTATAGTGGTTCGACTATGAATCTACTTTCACTCTTTTCAGTTGAATTCGCTCACACTGACGATTAATAAATTTTTATTTCTACAGATCAAGAGAAATCCAATTACAACTATTTCTTATGACTGATAAAGGGAAACCACAAGTATAACTTTCTTTAATACGAGTGAAGTGAGACCCAATATAATTCGTTCTTATTACAGGTTAAAAGAAACCCAAACCCAATATCTAAAATAATTAGAGATTAACAGAATAAAACTCTCAATAGAGTATATTTTTCAATAAGCTTAACTTTCTCTCTCCAGAATAGATACAAATGAGAAGACAAATAGAATAATTTTAATTACAAAGGAATGTTTTTGTAGTTTTCTTAATACTCTGAGTATTACTCTCAAAAAACTACTTTGATCTGCAAACAGGGTTATATTTATATCTAAAATGAATTCCCTCAATGGCTTTATTATTTGCTCATTAATGACGATATTTAATGCTTCTGAACTAGTCGTTATAGTGTGTTGACAGAGCATGTATTGATACCTCAACCTCAATGTATTGATACTTGGATGAAATTATACTGAATCATTTTAATGTATCGATACTTTTGTTGCGTTAAAGAATTCATCTCCATCTTCATATCGATATTTGCCTTCAATGTATCGATATTTTATTTTTTTTTACAGTCTATGTATCGATACTTGGACTTTTATATATCATACTTTAGCTGATTTTGCACTTCCTTGAGCTGCTTCAAAGATGGGTGTCGATAAGTTTCATTTCTTTCACATATATATCGATACTTCACTTTGAATTGTATCAAATGTATTGATACTTGGCTAGAATATATTATTACGTGAGTAGTGCCATGTAAGTGCCTTGTCCTTGTATCAATACTTATCTTCTCATGTATCAATACTCACTATTTAATGCATCGATATTTTGTCTTCATGTATTGATACTTTATCCAAAATTCCTGTAAAATAAACCTTTCTCTGTATAAAAGACTATAAGTGAGATATGGCCTAATTTGAATTACTTAAACACCATAGAATTTTACATATTTAAATTAAAAAATCAATCAAATTCCACAATTTATTTATTTTTATAATTTTGTCATCCAATTAACAATTATCAATTTTGTTTAACATATAGCATCATCAAAAATATAATATATTCTACAGAACCTTCTCCTAGTGTCACGGTTGGCTTTATAGTCCTAAAATTCTATGATACTAGTCAAATCTTCTTTGTGAAACCCGTCCCTTAGCATCATGGGCCTAATAGTAAATCCCTTAAGAGTTTTCGTATATGTCTTCGTGTTTAAATTATGCACGAGAGGGTATAAAACTTGAAGAATGTGTCTTGAGTAAGATTATGGTATAGAATATGAGCTTAAGAGAAAGAACTAGATTTTTGATCCTAAAATCATCTCCAATTGAGAAAAAGTTCCTATCATTTTTGTAGAGCTCAGAGAGAGCTTTCCATTGATATATTATAGGGTTTGAGCGAATATCCAAGTTAAAAGTTATGGCCAATTGAAGTTGTAGTCCTCGGAAGGAGGACCAGAAGCAAAGATATTGATACGTTTGGGGAAACGTATCGATATATTGAGATTGAGGCCAAGGGTATCGACACCTTTCAGTGTGGTGCCATCAGGGTATCGATGCCTTGAGGGCACTGTAGGCCAAATGTATCAACACCTTGGTGACGGTGATAAAGCCCACTTGGGTATCGATAAATTGAGGAAGGTATCGATATCTTACAGGCTTGTGAAAAGTGTTTTGGCTAAACGTATCAATATATTACAGGAAAAATACTAAAGGTATCGATACATTTTGAAACGTATAGACACCTTTGGGGATTACACAGCCTATATGCGTTGGGTAGGGGGCTAGTCATCCCTATTTGGTTTCTTTGCTTCTCTCTCTACCACAACAGTAGAAACCATTCTCTTTTACCATTAAAATTGATCTCAGTTATTCCTCCATCAAACTTCACCATTTTGGTTCCTATGAACTCAGAATCAACACCAGAACTCAAAAAACCTCCTCTGATCAGAGTTCTACACGATGGTTCGTGAGGAATCACGAAAAAAGGGTGACGATAAATAGTAATCAAGTAAGAGAATTGAGCAAAGAGGGACTCAAAACACTTCTACCACCTTGGGTAAGTTCACCCTTAAGCTCATTTCTTCATTTTAAGCCTTCATTGTGCATAAATAACGAGAATAGGCTTTAGGGTTACTGTTTATAAAACCTTAAAAATTGAGGGTTTTCTAATTTATCGTCGGTATCGATAGATTAGAAGGCTTTGATAACTAATGGTGTTGAAACTGATGGAAAAGATGAGTTCTAGGGGCGAGGTTGTGAAGGATAATATGTTTAGAGAGAGAAAGGGTAGAGAGAGAGAGGGAGAAGTACGAGAGTTGTATGATCATGCATTGCATCATGCACGCACATTTGTTCAGATCATGAATCTGTGTTTGTATGTATATCTAAGAACGACAGCTAAGACGGGAGGATCTCCATCGCGAGGAGGATACCGAGAGGGTGGTTTCCCATTCCAGAACAGTGAGTGGACATTCCTTTCCCTTCGCCTCATTTACTGTTATTTATAAATGAATATAATGCTAGAGATGGTAACATGTGAATATGTATGTATATGTATGAATGTATGTATATGGATACATAACTGAATTGAGGAGGTGTTGGATATTTTTTGTGTGGTGGTCGGGATGGCCCCTTATTTGTGATAGAGATAGGTTTGATGTGAAACCTAGATTGCCATAAATGTGAGGCCTGAGGCCTATTGTGTTTATGCTTAATGATATTGTGATTTTGAGGTCGGAGGCCATTTTATTTATATATATGTGAGTGTGGCATAGTTGAGTATAATGGCCAGGGTGTCATATTTGTTGATTTGGCTTTATGAGTCAGCATGTTTTGTTTATTGTTTTGGCCTTGTGAGCTATAGATGATATTTTTGGCCTGGTAAGCCAATAATTATTTGATTTAACCTGATGGGCCATTGATATCGATTTATGATTTTGTGTGCCATGTCATTTACTATTTATGGGTGAGGATTGACCATACAGCTCTTAAAAAGTGAGTGGAATCTAATAGACCTCGGAGTGTGGATTGACCAT
>JAVXUL010042704.1:0-10933 GCA_035590515.1 Trichilia minutiflora
AACTGAATCCCTTGGTGTGAATAGTATTTAGAGAGCTTGCAAATTATCGATCGAATAAACCATCATTCGATCGAACGAATCCATGCTTCGATCGAACGAATAGCTTCTTTGATCGAACGACTGATTCGATTGAACGAATTCCCCCATTCGGTCGATCGAACTTGCCAAAATTTGAATTCTCACTTAATATGGTCCACACAAGCCTAGAATCAAACCCTCAATCACATGAAACATGAAATATATGCAGATGTACGAACGAAAGATGTAGGAAATAACAATTATACCCTCGGGGTAAAACACGGGGTGTTACAATATTAATGACCCATCAAGGAAAATTGAGTAACTAGTGGCTCACAAGGTCAAATCAACAAATATGGCACCCTGATCATTACACTCATCTATGCCACATTCACAAATATATATAAAATTGGTTTTCGACCTCACAATCACAATATCATAAAAATCATCAAGCATAAGCATAATAGGCCTCCAGCTTTACATTCATGGCAAATCAAGGATTCTCAATAATTCTAATGCTATCATAAGTAAGAGACCAACCCAGCCACCACACAATATACATCCAACACCTCCTTATTTTGGTTATACATATACATACTCATATGCTATCATTTTTAGTAATATAGTTATTCATAAATAACAATAAATGAGGCAAAGAGAAAGGAATGTGTCCACTCACAATACTGAGGTAGAAAACCACCCTCTGGGTATCTTTCTTGTGGTATAGGTCCTCTCATCTTGGCTACCATGCTTGGATACACATATAAACACAGATTCAACAATCTGCCACAATGTGAGTGTATGATGTGATGCATGTTCATGCTACTCTCGCACTCTTCTCTCTCTCTCTCTACCCCTTCTCTCTATCTAGCATACTGCTCTCTATAAAATTCCACTCTATTTAATTTTCTCATCAATTCTAATATCAATAACTATCAAAATCCTCTAATTTATCGATACCGATGATAAATTAGAAAATACCTAAATTCTAAGATTTTATAAACAGTATCCGAGCTATCTATTCCTAGATCTACTAGAAATAATAACTTAATCAGAGAGATAGATTGAAGAATAAGCTTACCCAAACTTGTATGCGAGCTTAGAGTCCTTTTTTGGCTCGAATCTCTCTTTTTAACTACTGTTCATCGTAACCCTTCCTTCGTGATTTCCACGATCCGATGAGTAGAACTCCGATCAAAAGAGGTTTCTGTGTTCTGGTGTTGGTTTTGAGTTCATAAAAATAAAAATGGTGGAGTTTGGTGGAGAAATGACTGAGATCATTTTTACACAGTTGAGAGAAACGATTTCTGTCAAAAATAGAGAGAGAGAAAGTGAAAATGAGAAATGGGAAAGACGATCCCCTACTCGGCGCAAATAGGATGTGATATGCCCAAAGGTGTCGATACCTTTCAAAAATATATCGATACCTTTGGCTTTTTACTATTTACTATGCCTACAACATATCGATACCTTTCTCAATAAATCGATATGTTTTATCGCAAACAGACTTCATCTTTATTACAAATATATTGATATCCTTGTCAAGGTATCGATACTTTTGGTATATTACTATTTATAATGCTTTCAAGGTATCGATACATTTGATCCATTACTGTTCATCATACTTCCAAGGTATCAATACCCTAGGTTTGGGTCACTACTCTAAAAAATGTCGATACCCTTCTTCAAAGGTATCGATACCTTTAGCCTTCCCCAAAAACATATAGATATCTTTCTCCAAAGGTATCGATATCTTTGCCTCTACTTATTTTTCTTAGGACTGTTACTTCAAATGGCCATAACTTTGGATCCCGATATTCACTCGGAATCTATAATATATCAATGAAAAGCTCTCTTCGAGCTCTACAAAAACAAGAAGAAATGTTTTTCAATTAGAAATGATTTTAGGATCAAAAATTCAGTTCTTTCTCATAGACTTATATCCCATACCATACACCTCCTTGAAATATATTCTCAAGTTATCATACCCTCTCGTGCATGCTCCATACAACACAACATGCACGAAAACTCATAAGAGATTTACCATGACATTCATACATCTGAGGGACGGGTTTCACACCTGGTATAACTTAAAATAAGTTATAATGTTCTATTAATATTTAAAAATATAAATAAAATTAAAATAAATTTAATCAAAGCCAATTGACATGATTTAGAGCCTATTTGTCATATTTTTAAAATATAAAAACATAAGTGAAATTTGATAATTACTATTGAAAAGCTTATTACACAAATTTTGGCTTCATTTATCTTTGACCATAAAAGCATGGGCAATTTAATAATTAATCAATACGTATAAATAGAGGGGGTTTTCTATTTTTAAGGAATTATGATTATTTTTGATAATTATCAAAAATACACAAGCTCTCTTCTCTCTTTATATATTTCAGCTATAGAAAGATTCATCTTAGGGTTTGATTTCTCTTAAGACATCATAATTTTGGGGTTATCTTCATCAAAAATTCACTAAAGGTTAGTGATTCAAGCATATAATTTTATTAATTTTGGATTTTAATTTATAATTTCATGAATTTTGTCCCATGAACCCTAACTTTCTTGATCTATGTAATCCCTTTTTCAATTATCAATCATTATAACAAAAAAACCCACAAAAAACTATTATAATCAAGTTTCAAGTGTTAGACCTACTAATGCCTTATTCTATAATTTTAGAAAGGCTATTCTTAATGGCCATGAAGTAGCAGAAAGCATCTACTACTTAAAACTAAAATTTAGAGCCAGAGATGGGATCAACATCATGTGAGGAAACAAGAATAAAGTATGATCCTACTTTACAAATTTATCAAGGCCAATTCACTTCATCACTAAACAACTCTAAAAAAAAGAACCCTATGATATAAGCAAAGATGCAAAACAAAGCAAAATAATGGAAAGCATAAGTGAGAAAGCATACTTGGGATATTGTATAGTAATCACTGGGCCCTTCAAAGAATTTAAGACTATTGTGTTGAATAGCACAAATCTAAATAAGATGGTACAAATAGAAATGCATTTGATTAGATTAAAAAAAAAGACTTAAGAACTTTTTAAGAAAAATGTAAATGTGTTCACTTAAACATATGAGGATATGCCAAGCATCGACTCACACCAACTTGTAGTCAATCTCACTTTCAAATCTATCAAGGAAAAAGGAAAGGTATTTAACCAAGAAATAAGAAAAGCAATCCGAAAGGAGGTCGATAAACTATTGAAAGTTAAATTTCTCCGAAAAGTCTTTTACCCTAATTGGGTGGCTAATGTTGTCATGGTGAAGAAGTCTAATAGAAAATGGGGGATGCATATGGACTTTACAGACTAAATAAAGCCTATCCAAAGGATAATTTTCTACTTTCACGAATAGATTAACTAGTATATTTAACATCAGGGCATTAACTCTTGGGATTTATGAATGTATTCTTCAGTTATAACCAGATAAAGATGTACATATTGAACTACAAAAAATAGCCTTTGTCATAAATCAAGGACTCTACTGTTAAAAAATTATGCCTTTCAAATTCAAAACACTAATACTACCTTTTAGAGGCTGGTCAATAAAGTGTTCAAGCCATTAATTGGAAAAATCATATAATTTTATGTTTATAACATGATTACGGAGTTCTTAAAGGTGATCAATCATATCCAACACTTGAAAAAATTCTTCTCCCTATTTAGGATTACATCATAAAATTAAATCTCAATAAATACGTGTTTGGCATCAAGACAAAAAAAATTTTTGGGTTTTATTAGCAATGGTGAGGGATAGAAGTAAATCCTCAAAAGATAAAGGTGATATTAAACCTAAAATTCTTATCAATACTCAAGGATCTTCAAAGCTTTACTAGAAGGTAGTAGCCTTGAACTGATTTATTTTAACATTCACTGATAGATGCTTTGAGTTCTTCAAAATGATTAAAAAAGGGAAAAGCATGAAATGGATGAAGAATATGCAAAAAATTTTCAAGAGCTAAAAGAGTACCTAGAGATTGCATTATCTTTGGTGATCTTGTAGCACAAAAAAATGCTTTACCTTTATATGGTAGTCAACGATCATGAAATAAACTCAATATTGGTTAAACAAGACTCTAAAAAGGTGCAATAACCTATTTACTATATTACTAAATCTTTTTTAGAAGCTGAATGAAAGTATTCTCCTTCAAAAATATTGCTTTTAGCATTAATGGTAGTAACAAGAAAGTTATAGCCTTATTTCTAAGCATTCTTTATATTGATTTTAATTAATTAGCCTTTAAGGCAAATACTCTACCGATAAAATCTCTCTGAGTCATTGACGATACGGATAGTAGAACAACAAATTTGACGTTGAATACAAGTTAAGGAGAGTCATCAAAAGATAAGCCTTGATAAATTTTGTAGCTGAGTAATCAGTTGTCAAAAATTTAATGGTCCATCGGGTATTTGAGATAGGGGAAAGCACTTGTGAACAACGTATCAAAATATTGTCCTGATAATAATTTATGAATGATGCATCTAATTTTTAAGGTAGCAGAGTAGGAATCATATCTTTTAAACCTAAAGGAGAAGTAATGCTATATTCCCTTAAGTTTGACTTTTAGGAGACCAATAATGAGGCAAAATACGAAGCTCTGATAGCTGAACTAAAACTAGCATATGTGATAGGGGCAAAAACCCTCCATATCAAAGTGGATTCATAGTTTACTATGAACTAAGTCAATAGACAATTTCATGCTCGGAGTACTAACATGTAAGCTTACTTGAAAAAAATCTAGTAGATGATAGGAAAGTTTAAGAAAGTTAATGTCAAACAGATTTCATGGTTGAAAAATTCTCGAGTAGATGTTTTGGCAAAGTTAACTCCTCCTTTCATGACAAGACCCCTCAATCCATATCTATCAAAATCCTAACCGTGAAAAATATTGGTCAACTAATCCGAATTCATTTGGTAGCTAAAATTGATGAGGTCCTAACCTAGATAGATCCTATCAGGGCTTATATTAAAGAAAGAAAGTTATTTAACAAGAAGGAAGAAGTCAAAAAAATCAAGAATAGATTAGTAAGATATACGGTTATTGAAGGATAGCTATATATGAGCAATTTTGGCACCTCATATTTAAAATACCTTGAACCAGACAAGACCATCCTTATGTTAAAAGAAATACATTACAATGTCTATGGTGACCACAGTGAGACACGATTTTTGGCCTACAAGGTCTTAAGGCAAGGATATCATTGGCCAACTTTTATTCAAGATATTACCCAATTTATTAGTAAATATTGAGACTGTCAAATTCATGAGGATATTATAAGGCAACTACCTAAAAAGTTTACCATACTTAAAATCTCATAGCCATTTATTTAGTAAAGATTGGATCTAATAAATCTACTACCTATAGTCCGAGCTCAAATGAAATATGTCATTGTGGCCATTGTTTACTTGAAAAAAGCCCTTAGTAACAATTATTGAGAAAAAACCTTAGCCTTCGTCAAAAACACCATAATCTACTAGTTCGAGATTTTTAAGATCATCATTACCAATCATGAAAAGCAATTTGACAACAAAAATTTTAAGGATCTATCTTCAAAATTGGACATCGACCTATGGTTTGTATCTTCTATGGATCTCAAAGCAAGCAAACAAATAGTAGTTGCAATTAAAACAGTTAAAAAATTGTCAAAAAGAGACTTAGTGACTGCAAAGGGGCATAGATGGATGAGTTGTTGCGAGTATTATAAGCTTATAAGATAACTTTGATAATATTATTGGAGAGACTCCTTTTAACCTAGTATTTGATTTTTAGGCAGTAGTACCCATGAAGATTAACACACTAACACATCGGGTGAACCATTTTGACGAAGAGGATAATGAAAAGATATTACGTTTGGAATTAGATTTGTTTAAAGAAAAAAGAGATTGGATCTTGTAAGAATGGCAGCCTTTAATAAAGAATTACTCATAACTATAACAAAAAAGTTTGATCCTGAACCTTTCAAGTGAGCAATCTCGTTCTTAAATAGGTTTACCCAACACTAAGGTATTCGGTGAAAGAGTACTTAGAATCAATTAGAAAGGCCCCCATAAGGTATCAAAGTTCAAAGACTTAGGTTCTAGAAATTATAACATCTAAATGAGAAGAAAGTAAAGAAACTGTAGACATCAACATGCTTTAATTGTACTACCCTTAAAATCAGTGCAATCTTCATATGAAATCTCTAGCTAAAATAAAAGACTTATTTTATAAATGTTTAGTCAAATTATCATTGCAAAACAAGTAAAAGAAAAGAGTCAATTATGCTAGAAGGGTAAACTTCTGTCAGAAATGTCCAATGGGTATTTGGCTTAGAAACTAAATCTTAATTACACGCTCGGCCCTATGATTGGCAAATTGCACGAAACATAATTCTGGTTATCATGAGAATTCCCAAAGGAGGAATAGGAAAACCAACAGAGTTATTAAGGGCAAAAACTTGAAGAAAGACAAAAAAAATTAACTACGGAGCCATTATGGTGGTACCCTTCTTTGTAGCCATGATTATGAGGAAATCTACTAAATGAAGGTCACATGTAAAATCCTCTAAAAGATATTGGTCAATTCTATTCTTCAACATCCTTCATACGAGAAGAGTTAGGATTCACACTGTTTGCATTTATAAATACTGACCCTATCTATGGGGTAAACATTAACAACATTAACTATTTTTTACAGTAAAAATAATAAAAATAATAACTCTCTCTTTATCTCTTTATATCTATCTATCTATCTATATATATATATATATATTTATTGTCACGTAAAATCTTTGAACTTTTCAAAAAATTACTGTTCTTAAATTTCAAGTCTCTAACTTAAGTATCAAAATTTTCTTATAAAAACTGACAAGTGCTCTAACTATATCTATATTGCAAGTAACTGGGAAAGGGGTAAATACTTGTTACTATCGATAAAAGAGAACTACAAAATTTGTGTGATGTCAAAATTTTTTATCCCCATAAATTTTTGACATCGATATTTATGTATGTATGTGTGTGTGCGTGTGTATGTATTATACACCAACTAATGATTCGATTATTTTATATTAAATACAAACTAAATATGGAAACATGTTTTTCCAATCCATTTGTTTGATTTTGTAATATGGAAAACCATAAATTGAAATAAGTAAAATATTTATCCATTATTTCGTAAAATTTATGTTTCTATAGACATAAGTTCCTAAAAGAAATACTCATCACGTAGTTATAACATTTCACCAACAAACTTCATTCACAATCTAAAACCTGACAAGTAACTAAATTTTTAGTGTGAATAAAATATAAGCATATGTTGGTTGACAATTCAAATTTTCACAAGGTATTTAGAAGCTTAAATTACCATCTAAATTTTTTTTTCATCAATATTATATAATAATACAACTAAGTGCCTTTAATTTAACATATATAATATCTTCAAATTTAGCTGCCTAAGACATATTTCAACTAAAATAAATAACCTTCTTGGTTAAACGAATAACGGTAAGTCAATAAGTTTGTTGATCAAGGAAGAAAAATGACAGGAAAAAATAGATTAACAAAAAAAACAAAAGAAAAATAATTAATATTAATTGGCTATAGATATAATATCTACCAAATTGGAGAGATTTGCCGGATGTGATTTCCTCTTATATCTGCTATGCACAATAGACTTGATCAATATGACAGTTATCACATGTATGATGTATCTATACCTAATATATTATTTAATTCCACTTGACATAAATATAAAACCTTAAATCAAACCCCACCCAACTTGAGGTGAATTTTTAGTTATATGCTCTTTATTAGTTATTCATACAATTTTGACGGCACAATTAAATAATGATATATTTAAACTATTCAAGTATGAGGAAAGAGTCACAGTTGATATAAGGACATATACTATACTATAGGGATGCTTTTAAATGTTTCTTATCATGATGTAATCCTAGACTAGACGAAGATAAAGGAAAAAAAGAGTAAAAAAAAGGTCTATTCTGTTGAAAAAATCTTATGTTTGAACAAGTTTTATGTCTAAATTGATCCAGGCCAAATAACTTGGAGATTTTTTCTGTTGGTTGTATGATATGAGGAATACGTGGAATCATTTGTTTTCTATTTCTTTGGTTGTAAACGTTAGAACAACTTGTATTTAAAGAGCTTGATGCAATAAAATTTTTATCACCTTTCAATTATTGACTGCACATTATCTTCAATTTAAAATTCAGGTTTACTTGTTAACAATAGTATCAAAGCCAGATTATCCTCACAAGTAGTCGTATCCCTTTAGATAACAACACTTAAAAAAAAAAGATACGAGATTCATTAGCAGGTATTCCAATCTTAGAAAGAGACAATTATCCCTTTTAATCCATTAACATAAAAACTCTTTATACTTCTACAATCTGTGGGAAATAGTTTAAAATGGTTATGAGTCACCAAAAGAGACAACAAGGCTATTACAAACTTAATGCAATGAGCTTAAAGACAAGTAAAAAAAAGATGCTAAGGTGTTATCTCTAACTTAGCAAGGTTGTAGAGGAAAGCCTGTTTTCAAGAATCATAGGGGTTAAAAAACCAAACGAGGCTTAGAAAAGCCTAAAAGAGGAATTTTAAGGTTCACAACAAATTATTACTGTAAAAATCCAAGTATTGAGGAGAGATTTTGAAAACTCATTGATGAAGAAAAAGAAATAGTAACTGATTTCATAATTCATGTTTTGGCTTTGGTGAATTAGTTGAGATCATACAATCAAAAAATGGAGGATCAAATGATCGTGGAAAAAATCTTGATGGTACTACATTCCAAGTATGATATAATGGTGACAGTGATTAAAAAATCAAAGGAACTAAGTAACTACACAGTGTATGATCTCATAGGATCTCTTTTATCATATAAGTCTAGGTTGAAATGGGCTAATGAAAGAGTAAATTTAAAGCAAGCATTTCAATCTCAAATCAACAAAAGGGGTCATAGCAATATAACAAAATTTGGAAGAGTATATCGAGTCGAGACCAAAGAAAAGGCCGTAGTCAAACACAGTTGCAAAATAAAAAAAAAATGATTTTCTTGAGTGCTGATTTTGTAAAAGAAAAAATCATAAAGAAAAAGATTGCTAGCATAAAAACATAATCAAGTGCTTCAATTGTAAAAAATTTAAGCATAAGGCAAAAGACTGTAAGCAGAAGAATGAGAAATTGGATTACCTAGAAGAAACTAGCGGTGCAGATGTAGAGAAACTCTTCTCATGCTTCATAGGGGTTATGGAATATAATAAAAAATTTTGGTATTTGGATAATGGGTGTAGCAACCACATGATAGAGAACAAAGAATGGTTCTGCAATTTAGATGAAAACAAGGTTACTGAGATTACCTTAGGAGATAACAGAATATTAAAGGCTACAGGACTTAGAGATATTGAAATCAACATGTCAAAAGGAAGAAGACTTGTTACTGATGTATTCTTTGTACCTAAGATACAGCAAAATTTGTTAAGTATAAGGTAAATAATATAAGAAGGATAGAAAGTTGTTTTTGAGAAGGAAAAGTGTATCTTGAGCAATAAAATGGCAAGTAATTTATGAAAATCCCAATGACAGCCAATAAAATATTCCTTGTAAGTTTCAACTTCCAGAATAATTTTTTATCCTGATTATGGCATAGGCGTTTCTATCATATTAGTATGACAGTACACGAAAAACTCTAGCATAGGCGTTTACATCAAAAGAATATCATGATTTTTGTTATCAACATAGAACCAAAAGGTAGTATACAACAACGTATACTCCTCAGTAAAATAGTATTGTGAAGCATCGTAATAAAACTATTATGGAGACTGTAAGAAGCATGCATAAATAACCTCAATTGTCAAAAATTTTCTTGACAGAGGCTATGGTTACAGTAATTCATACACTTAATAGAGTTACTTTAGCTGTAAATAGAGATAAGACACCATTTAAGCTATAGTATAACCGAATTCCCTCTGTTGACTATTTTAAAGTTTTTGGTTCAGTAGCTTTTGTTTTTATACCATCTAAATTGAGAAAAAAATTGGATGAAAAGATTAAGAAATGTATTTTCATAGGTTATGCAAAAAATTCGAAAGGCTACGGGTTGTATGATCCTGAAAAAGAGAAAATAGTTGTGAGTAGAGATGTAAAATTTGAAGAGTTAAATGTTTTTGAGTGAAATTCAGAAATAGAAAGCTAAAATCAAGTAAAAATTCAAGAAAGCAGTGAGTTGTTCGAAGATGAGCAAGAGTTATACATGAGGGCAGAAACTTGAAGGTCCACGGATGGTGAAGAAAAACCAGACAGTGAAGCAAACCAGACAGTGAAGCAAACTTCTTAAGACAGTGCAAAATAAGAAGTGTAATAGATATTTACATGGTATCCAGAGCTCTGTTTGTAATCGAGCCAACAACCTTTGAGGAAGCAAGTTGCAAGCAACATTAGGTGGAAGCCATGCAAGCAAAAATTACAGCTATTGAAAAATACAAAGAAACATGTCAACTTGTATAACTTCCCGAAGGCAAAGGCCCAATCAAAATAAAATAGATTTACAGAAGAAAGTTAAATCCCGATGGAAGCATTTAAAAATATAAGGTGTGCTTGGTTACAAAAGGGTATGCACAAGTATAAGAAGTGGATGTATTTGAACTTTTGCCCAAGTAACAAGATTCAAGACAATTAGAAAATTGATAGCAGTTGTCGTGGCAAAAGGATGGAACTTGTATTAGCTCGATGTGAAGACAATATTCTTGAATGGCATTCTTAGAGCAAAGGTATTTGTAGAGTAGCCAGTCAGGTTTAAAAGATAAGGGTATGAAAGTGATGAGTACATAAAAGTGTATGTGTATTAAGAGTTAAATTTATCATTTTACACTTAAAGTATGATTAACTCTC
>JAVXUL010042715.1:0-10933 GCA_035590515.1 Trichilia minutiflora
AGGATGAAGTCCCCTAGTTCTCAGGACGCCCTTATGCAGCGGGCTATGGCTTTGATGACACCAGACTATAGCGTCGTGAAAGCCTGTGTACTTTGGTTGCTCGCGAGCCTCTGTCGTTTTATGTGGATCATATCAGTCCGATTTCCCGAGACTGGGCCTAAAAGACCTGTCATTGAAGATCCTTTGCTTGAATGTGAATCAACCGTGAATAACTCGAATAAGACCTCCTAACCAATAGTCTCGGGTAGATTACCCGAGACAATCTCATTATCTCCTGTATCGTGTAGATGGTTTTCGGGATGACGTCGTATCAAGGGGTCCATTCAGGGGATAATATGTCTATATGATGGGCCTGGACAGAGGCTTGGAGATAGGCCTGAATCTGTGAGCCGAGCCTTGACAAAATACCTAAACATATATATATATATTTAAAGATTATGTTAATGTGTGTTTGGTGCGTATATATATTAAAAAAATAATTAACAAATAACAAAAAATAGAATTTATAATTGTATCCGAAATATGGAAAAACAATTCCTTTAGGGTTTCGTAGTTATACATATTTTGAAAGATTATGTTAATGTTTGCTCGATGTGTATGTATTAAAAAAATAATTAACAGATAAAAAAAAAATAGAATTTATATTTATATTCGAAATACTAAAAACCGTATTCAAGTTTAAAAAGTGTATCGATCAATTCATCTTTTATCATTTTCACTATCGAGAATATCTTTTTCATTGCTTTTTCATTACTTAAACATAGAATTTGACTTGAATTTTTTTCTTTTTCTTTTTTTAAACAAAATTTGAAAACTTTTTTTTTTTGCAAAAAAGATAAAAAATTAAAAAAAAAAAAAATAGTTGCTTACAATTAGAGGCCAAAAAAAAAAAGAAGAAGAAAATTAAAAATAATTATTGCTTCAAAATTTACTTCTTGACTTCTTTCTATTAACTCCTAGTTGTACATAATCTATCATAATTAATTATTCAATTCTTAGAAATTCTCAATATTAATTTATTAAATCAAATTATTTAATAATTAACTACACTAGTCAACCCTAAATTTCAATTATTAAAAAAAAAATAGTTGACTACACACAATTTTGCCAAATGGCTTATTTTCCAACTACCAACTGCCTCTTATCTATGTCGTTTTATATATAAATCTATGGATTGTGTTTCTAACTTGCTGTCTCCTCAATAATATATATATATATATAAACTAGAGCCTCAATATTAATTTACAAATGGGTATTATTTATTTATTTATTCAGTTATCAACACAAGTAGATTTGAAAATTTAAGAAAATTAATTAAAGATCAGGGTTTAACAAAAGTGGCGGTTTTAGGTCAATGTTTGAGGTCGAGCAACATGTTAAAATATAATAATATTAAGAATACAAATTCTATATTATTTGATGTGATAAAATTATAATTAATTTTTTGTTTATTATTATAAAATTTTACTTGTTTTTATAAAAATATAAAATATGTGACAATTACAATTCTATCACATGAATTTATATAAAACATTATCAAAATTATTATTAAATAAAATATTTTCGTTGGAAATTATAATATATCAAAGATATAAACTGTCAGAATATAGGTGAACAAAAGCATCCAAACAAATAATATCGATCACCTAAGACTATATTCAATAACCTCATACATATGCTGAGGAAGGTATTAACTAGGATAATAAACAAAAAAAATATATATATATATATATATATTATGTACACCTAAAACAATTTATTATTTAAATTAATAAAAATATATATTTTTTAAACAGGAAGTGCTTTGACATATACTTTCTTTAATTAAATTTTATATAAATAATTCAACTTTTTTCCCTTATTATAGCCTATATATGAGAATTTTATTTGAAAATTAATTCATGGAAACAGTGATTTTCTTTGTTAGTCGATTCATTTAGAAATGGGAACGTTAGTATTTAACCTGTTAAAATTTAAATATGCATATTTTGTAAAAAACAATTATATCTTAATTTCTTTTAAAAAGAATATGTTATTAAGAAAATGTTATATTTCTTTTTTAATTTATAACTAGTTGTAAAATATTTTTTTAATTTGGAAATTAAAATATAATATATCATCTTTTTAATTTACAATATTTGTTTGTCTTGATAAAATGGGACACTAAGGAGATTGGTGGATTGTACTCACAACCTTCAATTTTTTAATTTAATTTTGTCAAAGGGCAAGTCAAAAATTATCAATATAAGTTAAACAAATCGTAAACAAATTAAAATAATTAAATATTTATGCTTACATATTTCTAAATACATTTCAAATTTCACTCTTTGCCGTTTAAGATCAGCAATAGCAGGATTGGCTGGTTATGCATATAAAAAGTCAGGGACAAACTTATGCATACATACACGCACTTAATAATTTTTTATATTTTATATCTAAACACTAATTAATAATGCATATAAAAAGTCAGGTACAAACAAATAGTGTTATATATTTTATATTTTTAAGAGAATAAAATTTTTTTTACGAAGAATATATAAAATATAATATTATTAAATTAATTTGCATAAAAATTTATATTTTAATATTTTTATGGATTAATTTATAGTGTTAATTTTTGACTCATTCTCATATTTCACATTGGTTAGATATGAAAATAGACAAAGTTTTTAAGGTTATAAAAAGAAACTTTCTTCTTTAATTTTAAATATCCCAAAAATTATGTATTACTTCTTTAGGTAAGTTTTTTTTTTCTCTCTTTTGTAATATTTTACTTTCTATTATTTTTTTAAAATAATAAAATATAATTTGATAGTGTCCGAGAATATAAGTATAATTGGTCGAACCTTCTTAAACTTTGACATATATATATTTTTTATTTTGACTATTTAATAACTATTGTCAGGTATAATTATAATAATATACTATGCTATTAAATTAAATGTTTAAAAAAAATTTTGTCTAAGTAGATTAAATTTTAAGTGAAATTAGTTGTGATCCTTCTAATTTTTTTGAGATTTTAGCTGATAAATTCATTAATATATTTACACACTATTCATTTATATAAAATTTAATTTATTATTATTAGTGAAAAATTATTCGAACTCCATAACACATAAAAAATTAAATTTGTATTGTAATAACACTCAATACAAAGTTCTATGACCAAGCAAAATTGGTGTATAAATTACTCACAAGTATAATGTAGTGATAATAAATTGAGTCTGAAATATGTGATTTGGGTGTCTAAACAGTGATATACTCAGTTAATATCCTCAATAATTAATCGAGCAAAACGCGTCAATTAAAACAAAATTCAAATACTTTAAATTACTCTCTCTCAAAAAAATTGATATATAATATGAAAGAATTTGTTATTTTTAAAAATCATTTTCAAAGCATCTTTATCTATATATGTTGAAAAAGAAGGTGGACTTTTCGCAAGTAGGGAGGGACCAATCACCATAGAATGTCTAAACCTTTCATGCACCCCACAACCAACATTCATGATTTTGATTTTAATGACTTTAAATTAATAACATCAACATAACAAATCATTAAAAAGGGTAGGCTATGGTATATCAATTCTATTGTATAAAATGATCATTTTTTCCTTAATATTTGTCATTTATTAACTATAACCAAAAAAAAAAAAGTTGAAAAGATTATAAAATAACGAAAGGTATTATGAAATTAAGTATAAATCCCTACAAATTTTTTTATTGCAATTTCAAATTTTTTTCTCATATTTGAAAATTTAAAAGATATAATAAAAAATTAAAAATTATAACCAAAATTAAATAATGAAAAAATAAAGAATATTTCTATAGTTTCAGATATCCTTTACTTTTTTTTTTTTTTGCAAATACTCTTTAAAATTTAAAATTAATGATAAATACCTGTTTTATTCCATTAGTTAATTATTTTTTTATAATATAATTATTATTATACTTCTCATTTTTATAAAATTTAAAAAATATTTTTATAAAAATTAGAAGTATAATTAGTTAATGAAACAACTCTTTCTATATTTATTATTAGTTTAAACTCTTTAAGAGTGTTTATCAAAAAAGAAGATAAAGATATCTAATTTTCTAAAAGTGTAGAGTTATTTGTGATTCTCTCCAAGATTGAAAAATAGGATAAAAGAGTTGAGAAATCATGCACTATATATGAATTGTAATAAAAGGACTCTTAAAATTGACACGTTTGATTGTTTCCATCATATATTATGCTGTCTGAAAGTTGAAACTGTAGATAATCGGGCTTAACTGAATTGTGCTGTGTCGTATTTTGTTGTCTTTATTTATTTATTTATTCTTTACGTTCTGCACAAGCTTGGACTGGGCCAAAACAATTGCCATTGGTGGCAAAAAAGTAAAGCAGTAAGCAGAAGCACGCCCAGCTGCTTTTATCGTCTGTCAGTGAGCTTAAAATATGGAAGTTACTGATGGGATTCTTTGGAAAAAAGTTACAAAAATGTTGGGATTTAAAGCGGATATTCAAGAAGCTGGTTTGTCTCTCGTTATAATCTTTTGTTCTGACTCCTATCTGTGTTATGATTGATTTCTAAAGATACAACAATCCAATAACCAAGAATGAATCATAAAATCACAAGATCAATTCGTGAACCAGCAACAACATAGAAAGATCATTAACAAAGAAAGAGAGAGGGAAAAACAAGAAGCAATTTTACATGGTTTGATTCAAGATGAATCTACATCCACCAAAAGACTCAATGAGTCTAAACTATTCACTAATAATCAGAGAACAATTACAAAGCAAAAGAAACCGTTTTCTTTTTATACAATACTGAGATTTTATCCCTTAAAAGCCTCCTGTCCACTAGCTATCACTGATTGTGGATTGTAATTATTTTTTGATCATTAATGAATAACCTGGACTCATTGAATTTGTTCATGGATGTAAGCTCTTCTTGAACTGAACCATGTAAAATCGCTTCTTATTTTTTCCTTTGTCTTTCTCTGTTATTAATCTTTCTGTGTCGTTGCTGCTGTCATGAGGAATGATGATGGACTCTGAAAGAGAATGGCCAAAAGAGAGTGTGCTAATTCAAGGTGGAATTGTAAGGTGCGGCTCTTGGAGAAAAAAGGCACATTTAGCTTCTATGTAACTCTAAGTAGAGTATTAACAGACGCAAACTTCGGGCCAGGCTTGGTAGGAATATGGGCTCTTGAAAATACTAAGATACTCGAATAAAAAAAGAGAGAAGAAAAGCTTCTATTTAAAGAGGAGCAAGTAAGGCTCAAATCCAATATAAAAGAGACTCATACTTGAGGGAGAGATTGTTGGGATGTCAAGTGTGAGTGTATAAAGAAAAAAATTCTCGTATTAGAAAGTTATAAGATAAATGAGTAATATATAAATAGAATGGACCCATAGACTCAATGCCTTAAGGTTTTTGATTGGAAATGATATTTAAATTTATAAATGTGTTTATAGACTTGTTTTGGAAGTATGTTCTCCCTAAGTTTAGGCGGGGAAGTTGGGTTCAACAATCTGCAAATGGGTTGGGACCATTTTCTAAAGCTGACACTGGTTTCAGTTAAAAATAGTGGAAAAGGAAGATAGAAAATCATGTTTTGAGGAAAGGGCAAGGCTTTGAAGATCAAATGGAGAAAAGAGTTTTTGTTCTTGCTCTTGTTCTTTGTTTGATTCGGCTATTTCTGGTGATAGCTGCTTTCTTACCAATGATCTCTGCTAATGAGGAAGGTTTGTGATTTCTTGTTACAGATATATATAGTTGTAATTAACTATAGATAGATTTAGTTACCTTGTAGAGAATAACATGATTATAGGAACTGATTTATAGGTTAACAGATATGACTTTCCTTAGCTAGCTACTCTATTCATGTATAAGTATCTATAATTTCTTAAATGTAAATATATGAAAAACAATTTTTCTCTCTTGTCTTGTTACATGGTATCAAATCACCGTTTGCTCTTCGATTGGTCTTTTTGACGACAACTCTTCTGTTCTGGCCTATTTTCGATGGCTGAACGACTTTGGTTTGAGGAATTTTCCCTTGTTTGGCTCCCGACTGTACTCTGTTTGAAAGACCTTTCTTTGTGATCAGGTTTTGTTTCTAATACTTGTCTAATATTTGTTGAGTTGTAGTCTTTTGAGTTGGCTGAGCTATTGTTTTGTCTGATATTACCCTTTGGTTGTTAGAATCTATTAAGTCTTGTTAAAAACATTAAATATGGCTGGTGATAATAAATCTTCAATTATTGAAATTGTTGCAACTCCTGCTAAAATAACTAAGTATAAATTAAATAGGTTTAATTATTTAAAATAGAGTAGAAAAATTAGAATTTATTGTAGAGTGTTGAAAAAGACAACCATTTAATTCAAGACCCTCTTATTGATGAAACTAAATGAGCCTGGCTTAAAGATGATGCGTGTTTACTCTTGGCTATTACAAACTCAATTAAAAGTGAGGTAGTTGGTTTGGTTGATTATTGTGAACTTGTTAAAGAATTATTGGATTATTTGGAGTTTTTGTATTCTACCAAAGGCAACGTATCTCAAATATATGATGTGTGCAAAGCATTTTAGCGTGCTAAGAAGAAGGCTAAATCCCTTACAGTTCACTTTATAGAATTCAAGAAAACATATGAAGAGCTTAATATTCTTATGCCTTCTAGTATAAACATTAAAAAGTAGAAAACTCAGAGAGAACAAATGGTAATCTCATATTCTGACAGAAGACTTAAAGAGAACAAATGACCATCATGAGCTTTTTGGCTAATCTTATATCGGAATATGAGATTGCCAAATCTCAAATTCTTTCTAGTTCTGAGCTAACCTCTCTTCACAAAGTTTTTAGAAGGTTGTTACAAATCGAAAATATTCTATCTACTTAGTAGACTAATGCATTAGTTACTAGGGAAGGAAGAAATGGTATTGAGAAGAATAATAACAAAGGAGAGAATGTTGCCAGAAACAATGAGATTGTCTGCTATTATTATAAGAAACCAGGCCACACAAAGTGATATTGTAAGAAATTATAGAATCAGAATCAAAGGGCTCAAATTGTCATTGACAATGTTGCTGCTACTTCTAACACATCTTTTGAAAGAACTATTACTATCTCAACTAATAAGTATGCTCAACATCAGGATCTACTGAAAGAGTCCACTCCAGTCACTGCTATTGCTGAGTCAGGTAAAACATGTCTTGTCTCTTCCTCAAATAAATGAGTCATTGACTCTGGTACTACATATCATATGACAAGCAATCCCCAAACTTTTTCTAGTTTGCAAACATATAAAGCTCCCTATCCTGTAACTATAATTGATAGGACAACTTATAATATTAAGGGATTTGGGACTATGAAACCTACTTCCTCTATCACCTTGTCATTTTACCCAATCTTTTTTTCAATTTGATTTCTATAAGCGAACTTACTAGAGACCTAAATTGTTATATCTCATTTTTTCCTGATCATCGTCTTTTTCAGGATTTTTAGGATGAAGCAAATTATTGGTAAAGAACATGTATCTAATGGTCTTTACATTCTTGATGCATAGGTGCCTCAATTAGTTGCTTATTCTAATGTTGTTTCTCTATTTGAAGCACATTGTAGGTTAATACATTCTTCTTTGCTTACTTTAAAGAAGCTATACCCTCAGTTTTATAACGTACCTTTGGTGGAGTGTCAGTCTTGTCATTTTGTAAAACATCATCGAAGCTCATTAAGTTTAAAGTCAATAAATGAGCTGAATTTTCTTTTGAATTAATTCATTCAAATATTTGGAGACCATGTCCTGTTATATCTAAAATTGGGTTCAGATATTTTGTTACATTTGTGGATGATTTCTTTAGAATGACTTGGATTTATTTTATGAAAAATCGTTTTGAAGTGTTTTCGTATTTTTCTGCCTTTTGTGCTGAAATTAAGACTCAGTTTAATGTTTTTGTATGTATATTGAGGAGTGACAATATTAAAAAATACATGTCAGAGTCATTTCATACATATATGAGTCAACATGGTATTCTACATCAATCATCTTGCATTGATATCCCCTCTTAAAATAGAGTGGCTAAAAGAAAGAATAGACACCTTCTTGAGACTGCTCGTACTTTGCTATTCCAAATGAAAGTTCGTAAATAATTCTGGGCAGATGCTTTCTCCACAACTTGTTTTCTTATTAATTGCATGCTATCTACAGTACTTAATGGTGATATTTCCTATAATGTTCTTTTTCCTAACATGTCACTATTTTCATTGGAGTCATAAGTGTTTGGCAGTACTTGTTATGTTTGTGATATAACCCTAAATTACTAAACTGGATCTCAAAGCCTTGAAGTGTGTCTTTTTGGGATATTCTCGACTTTAGAAGAGTTATTGGTGCTATTCATCAGATCTCAACAGATATTTGATCTTAAATAATGTGGTCTTTTTGGAGAAAAAACCATTCTTCTCATCAATTTCAATTCAACAAGTCAAGGGGAGGATGATGATTGGTTCATCTATAAATTCACCTCCAACATTGAACAATCGATGAACAGTGATCAACCACTTCTGCTCAAACGAAGCCATTAATTGTTCAAATTTATTCTAAGAGGCAAGCGATCAATGATACATATCCTGTACCAAAAACTTCTTTTTCATTGATCCACCACTAAATGATCTTGATCATTTTATTAGTCTTCGAAAAGGTATACGTAAGTGTAAATCCACTTATTATATTGTCAATTTTATTTCATGTGACCATTTATCTCCCTCGTCTAGCTATTTAATTATCTTTTTAGACATTATCTAAATCCCCAAAACAATTAAAGAGGCTTTATCTCATCCTGGTTGGCATGATGCAATACATGAGGAGATAAAAGCTCTAGATGATAATCATACTTAGGAGTTAGTGAATTTAGCTCAAGGCAAGAAAGCTGTGGGATGCAGATGGATTTTTGTAGTCAAAGTTAATCCAGATGGTTTTATAGCTAAACTCAAAACCTGACTTGTAGCTAAAGGATATACGCAAACCTATAGAGTGGATTATTCTAACACTTTCTCTCTTGTAGCCAAATTGATTCGCCTATTCATATCCCTCACTGCTTCTCAGATTTGGCCTTTACATCAACTAGATATCAAGAATGCATTTCTTCACGGAGATCTCCAAAAAGAAGTGTATATAGAGCATGGATTTGCTGCTCAGGGGAGTATGAAAAAGTCTGTCTTTTGAAGAAATCTTTGTATAGTTTGAAGTAAAGTCCCCGTGCTTGATTTGAAAATTTTAGTAAGGTAGTCTAAAAGTTTGGACTAAAGAAAAATAAGTGTGATCACTCAATCTTCTACTAACAGTCAGAAGCCAGTAGTATTCTCTTGGTTGTATATATTGATGACATCATTATTATAGGAAGTGATTATGCAGGAGTCTCTTCTCTCAAATCGTTTTTGCATACTAGATTTCACACTAAAGACCTGGGCCAGCTAAAATACTTTTTGGGAGTAGAAGTATTAAGAAGCAAAAAAGGAATTTTTTTTGTCTTAAAGAAAGTATGTTCTTGACTTGGTTACAGAAACTGGGAAGTTGGGGATTAAGCCATGTAATGCACTAGTGGTTCCTAATGAGCAATTCACAAAAGACCCTTCTTTAATGATCTAAAAAGGTATAGGAAATTAATCAGGAAATTAAACTATCTTGCAGTGATGATTCATCACGATATTGTTTTTGCAGCCAGTGTTGTTAGCCTGTTCATGTCTGCACCTATAATTAAACACTGGAGAGCTTTGGAATAGATCCTATGTTATTTAAAAGGGACTCCTAGACTTGGTATACTACATCATAGGCATGCTTACATAGATTGTTTTTCAGATACTAATTGAGATGGCTATAAAATTGATAGAAGGTTTACTACAGGTTATTGTATCTTTATTGGAGAAAACTTGGTGTCATAAAAGAGTAAGAAGCAGAATGTTGTACCCAGATCTAGTGCGAAATTTAAATACAAGGCCATACCACAGTCCACTTGTGAGATTTTGTGGATAAACCATTTATTAGTAAAAATTGGTTTGGAACCCTCATTACCAGCAAAACTTTTGTGTGATAATCAGATTGTACTCCATATTGCCTCCAATCCAATGTATCATGAGTAAACCAAACATATCGAGGTTGATTGTCACTTTATCCATAAGAAGACTCAAGGATATGTTATTTTCATCGGATATGTGAAGACAGGAGAACAACTAGGTGATCTATTCACGAAGACATTAAATGGATCTCGAGTGGAATATCTTTGTAACAAATTGGGTATGATTAATATCTATGCTCCAGCTTGAGGGGGAGTGTTGCAGATATGTATAGTTGTAATTAGCTGTAAATTAATTTAGTTACCTTGTATAGAATAGCATAACTATAGGAGCTAATTTATAGCTTAACAAATATGAATTTCCTTAGTTAGCTACTCTATTCATGTATAAATACTTATAATTTCTTGAATGTAAATATATAAAAAATAATTCTTCTCTCTTACCTTATTACATTTCTTATAACTGATTTATCTTGTTAATTTCTATTTTTTTAAAGAAATTTGATAAATTTTTGGTTACTAAAGGGATGGCTTAGATTTTCATGAATGTTTTATTGGTAATTAACTTAGTTTGTGAAGTATTTGCTATTGTTTGAAAAAGAGTGGCTACTACATTGCATATGTATGCTTAATTTGGACTTTGATGAGTATGATTTCGTGATATTCTAAGTTAGTATGTAAACCAAAGATTTTGATGATGTTCTTCATATCAAACTTCATGTTTTCGTTATGTAATGATTGAGTTTGATGTCGTATATGTTGAAGAATGATTCAAAGTATTTTTGAATAGCAATAAAAACTGCATTAGAATAGGTCTCTTGGGATAATTTATTTGATTTTAATAAAATAGGATAGTTGCATAATATTAGGGATTTA
>JAVXUL010042726.1:0-10932 GCA_035590515.1 Trichilia minutiflora
ATCTTCCATTTTCCTTTATTTTATTTTATTGTTGGTTAATGAGTTTGAAAACAGGTACTAATGCCTTGCGGGTTCTAAAGGTGCATTCTAAATAATAGGATGTATTTCTGGGATTTGAGGCGATTGCCACGTGGCCGACTAGGATCGAGGCGTGACAGTTAGCCTCTCCAAGTGCCTCATATATCCATATCTAAAAATATATATTCAATTAATATAAAAACTAAATAAAGAATGAAATAATTTAAATAGATGTGGCAAATCTATGATATACCTGATATGCAATGGTAAAACCCTGAACATTATATGTGTTTGGACGGTAGACCTGAATAGCGCGATTGAGGCTCCTGTATGTGTATCGTCATACAATATTGCCCCAAGGGTATTGATTGAACGTGTCAAAGTCATCAACAATTCGTAATAGCCAAGTGTCAATAGGGTAATGCCCGGGTCTACCTAACAATCACCTTTCAACAAAATAGTAAAAGGATAACTTAACAGCATCTACATCATTTATTTCGTTGAAGTCTATTCCCGCATAAATACCATCTACTTGATGTAATATATCTCCTCGATGGTGGCCAAAATACTCATTTAACAATCGATTACTACCATCTTCAAAAATCGGATATGACCCAAAATTTAGACTTGTGATGAGTCCAAACTCATGTCGAGAGAATTTCATTTGTGCTTCTCCAAATGCAAACCACATCTCCTCAATAGTGGCATCTGTCACAATCTGATGAAGAAGCACGTGATGAATTAGTTTTTCAGAGAATTGAATATCCCTCGTATCTAGAAAATATCCAAAATAAGTACGTTTGAATAATCTTCTTTGAATTTTGTTCAACTTATCCTGGATCTCACCCACGACTCCGTTTCTGGATAATGTGCTCACCACGACAGGAAAGTGCTCTGATATGGGTATCTTCAAAGTTTCACCTCCCATTGTCAACCTAATAACAATATTATAAACATATAAGCAATTAGACAAATAACGTACTCTCGCATTATGTTCAATCGCAGTTGAACTATCTCAAAATAATGTTTAATCGAACACACTTACTCCAGATACTTTGGAACTTGAAAAATAATACGCTTTCGAACATTAATAAAATAACATACTTTCAAACATCACAAAACAAAAAACTTGCGAACATCCGTTAAATAACACACTTTTGAACACTATAAAATAATATACTTTCGAATATTCGAATACATGTATACTTTCGAACACATCTGACCCACACACTTCCAAACGTTCCAGGAATAACACAGTTGCGAACATTTGCACATATGAACACATACGACACTTTCGAACATTATAAAATAAACACACTTTCGAACAATACAAAATAAACACACTTTTGAACATTAGAAAATAAACACACTTTTGAACATTAGAAAATAAACATGCTTTCGAACATTAGATAATAAACATACTTTTGAACATTAGAAAATAAGCACACTTTCGCACGTTCGAACAGAACAAACTTAAGAACATTCCGAAATACACACACTTTCAAATATTCGAAAATAAACACACTTCCAAACATTCAAACAAAAACATACTTTCGAACATTCCAAAATACAATCACTTTCGAATATGCGAAAATAAACACACAAACGTTATCATTCAAACCAAAAAAATCGACAATGGCACACATTCAAACCACAAAAAGAATACACCACAACAGCTATGTATACAACCGTCATCATCATCCAAAAAAATGCTCGTTTTGTAATTTTAAATAATGAAATCTATAAATATCCAAGAAGAACAATACAACTTACGATTTTCAGAGGAGCAAACATCGAAAAAATGGTTACTGCTGTCTGAATAATCTTCTTGGTTCAACGGTCGGAGACTCTGAAGAGAGAAATGGGTGGGAGAGAAAAATACCGCTAATTACTTGCTTGCATACACAAATTTTTAAAATTGAGAGTAAAATGATCCCAAATCATGTTAAATGTTTTTTTTTGTTAATAAATTTTGAATGAGGTCATTTTAATAAATATATTATAAAATCATATCATTTCTTACGTATAAAAATTAGTTATTTTGAAAGCCACACCATTATTTAAAATACAACTTAAAAATAATTACTTAAAATCTCTAATATTATTTGTTATCTACGTCCTTCCATAAAATTTTACCATATATCATATAAACCTTTCATGAAATACAATGTCCGATAATAAATACAGATACTTTTTTCGTGAATCGTTTCCATATATGAATAATATTAATAAATTATCATCTATGCTTTCAACTTCCCAAATAAAACATATTTTATTCTCTAAGATATAATATAATATAATAAGAGAATAAGGCAACTTCACGGTTCCAATGCAGCTTGACAATTGTACGTCCCTTCTCAGGAATTTGAATGGCTTCATTCAGATGAAGAATCAAGAAACTCTAAATTTGAAAGATATAGGCAAGAAGTATTAGTAGCTCTTCTATATTAGTGTTTCTTTGTCGCCAATCATCTGATTCCGGAAGAGAGAAAGAGAGAATGCACGAAGAAACTTGGTAAAGTTATTTGGAGAAATTTATTTTAATTTAAAAAATAAAAATAGATATGCTAAGCAACAGATGTTCTAAGTTTTTAAAAAAATCAGAAGAATTATATTAATAGTATCTTTATTCTCGAAATGTCTAAAGTCTAAACTCAAAAGCTAGCTAGCATAGAGCTGGAAATACGTTTCGGTTGATGGCCAGGATGCCAGAATAGGAAATTTAATTTTTTTTTTTAAAAAAAAGAAGAAGGAATATGGATAGAATAGTATGTGTAACACATTTCTTTTTTTATTTATAATTTCTTATAATAATTTTAATATTTTTCTTTCGCTATTCCTTAACTTTTTATTATATTATCAATTTTTCATAAAATTTAAAAATTATCACAAAAAAATTAAAAATTATAATGTAAAATTTGAGTAAAATAAAAAAAAAAAAAGATATATGTGTGATGCCTTGGAATATATTGTAGCCTTGCCTTGCCTTCTATTTGATCAACGGGCCCCATGGTTCCCAATTCTAGGAAAATCTTTCGAGATATTTATAAAAATGATTTTTAAATTTATTACTGTAAAAAAAATCAAAATACACTAAAAATCATCTTTTAGACCAAATTACTCCTGACATAAACATATACAAAAACCTTAACTTTTTACATTTTTACTTTCTTATTCTTTTTCTTTTGTCATTTTTTCTTACTTTCAAACTTTCAAACTCAATGAACGGCTACAAGGCCAATTGATGGTAGTAGAACCCAATCGGTTGGCACTTTTTCTTGTTCCTTTGTAAATTTTGAACTTTTGGTATATAATAGTTTACTTTTGTTAAAATGGTTATATGATAATTTCCTTTAATTACATAAGTATGTATACAACAGTTTATATTATGTGATTTTGTTGAAATGTGTAAAAAAGACCATATTGATTATGAATACTTCAATTTTTAACCTAAAAACTATTCGTATTTTCGAGCAATGTAAGTTTAGTTTGAAATATAGATTTTAAAATAATTTGAAAGTATAAAATTAAGCTTAGTTCGAAAAACAATTTTCGAAAGTGTAAAAATAAATCTAATTGGAAAGTTGTGATAGTTTGAGTTTAAAAATATAAATTATGCTTTGTTCGAAATTATATAATGGAACTTAGTTTGAAAGTATAAATTAAGTATAGTTTGAATGTATAAATAAAATTTATTCAAAAGTATAAAATAATCTTTATTTAAAGATAGATAATTAAACGTAATTCAAAAATAGTAATAAATTGTGTTGAAAGTAGAAGTCTAATTGAGTTTGAAAGTATAAAATTAAACTTAATTCAAAAGTAAAAATTAAAAAAATTTGAAAATATATATTTATCGTAATTTAAAAGTAGTTAATTAATCTTAGCTCTAAATTATATAGTATCAATAGAGTTTTATTGCTCAATGATCTCCGAGTTCAATAAAAGCTAAATTCCATTAAATATACGTGTATTTAGTTTAATGGTGTGTAGTACAAAGTATATGCAAATGCAATGATGACGTCTTGTTGTTGTGTAGCACCTCAGTCACGTTAAAGAGTTATCTACTGGTTTTTTACTCAACAAAACTTATGATTTTTGATGTTTATCAATATGTTACTAATATTCTTGTTCTATAAAACTAACATGATCTCTGGGATAAAAACTTTGTTATCTGTAATAAAGTATAATATATGCTTTCTGATTATAGTAGATTTAAATTTATGGATTTTTTCGTATAGCTTAAATAATTTTCATGTAACTTAATTAAATTTTAAATTTTCAAATATGATGACTGCTATTGTTTTGAGCACAGTGACATCCAATCACTTTCTGAGGGCGGTGATGACTTTATTACCACTGACGGTATTGGATAAAATACGATGGAAGATATTCCCTCTATATGAACTACTTTAATATTATTCATGCATACTTAAGTTGGTAGGAATAAATTTAGAATTATATAATTAGGCATACAATTTTAGATAAATTTATTAAATAAATTGAGCTAATTTGGTTCGACTCGATTTATTACGGACCAATACTTAAATAGATCGAGTCGAACCAACCTATTTATTATACGGATCAATATTTTGATAGTCCTAACCCGATTCACGAGCTAATGAACCTAAACGAGTCGATCCGAGGACCGACTTTAAAAATTTTAAATTTAAAAAATATATATAATACACTAATTACTAATAAATACAATATGTTAATAGTAATAATAAATTTATAATCTAAATACAATATAAATTAACTATATTATAAATTAACATATAAAATTTTAACAAGTCAAATAAAAGTTTTATCAATAATTTTAAGTTTAAACACATGATCTCAAATCTCAAAATATACTAATCCAACATCACTCAATATTAATAAAAAATAAGTCTAATATTATTATTAACATTTAAATATAATCAATCATGATCCAAATATAAAAGATAAAAAAAAATAAATTAATTTTTTTTAATTAGGTGGGTTAAACGAGTCGGTCTACGAGTTAAACGAGCTGGTCCGTTTAACTCGCGGGTTAAGCGGATCAGGCCAAATCGGCCCGCGAATTAAACGGACTAATTTTTTTGATCATAACCCACCTAAATGGTGCGGGTTAAGCGGATCGGGCCAAATCGGCCCGTGAATTAAATGGACCAATTTTTTTGGTCATAACCCACCTAAATGGTGAGTTAAACGGGCCAGCTCGCGGACCACCGGTCAGTTTGACAGCTCTAGTCCTGGGTTCGATTCCTTGGGTGTGTCCATAATTTAAGTGGAGGGTCGTAACGGTGGGATACTGCATTAGCTTTCTCTGAAGATTAGTCGAAGTACGTGTAAACTGACTCGAACACCTCGGTTACAAAAAAAAAAAGAACTCATTTAATAAACCTAAATGTCAAGGTGTATATGAGACAAAAGTCAATGGGGTAAATCTGCACGCGGCTATCCCAAGTGAGATGGCTACACAATTTGTGTAATTGATGAAAAACTTTGGGTGTATCTATTGACTACCAGTCTATTACCGTAATACCAGCTTGGATTAAGAGTATTTTAGATGGTTAGAGGACAATACTAAGTAGTGTTATATTTGCAAACTTTATAAATAATTATTTTTGGTATATACTTATTTATAAGTTTATTTTCATAAATCACATTGACGAGTATATGAATCTATTAGCTCATTGCTAGTAAGAATGTCTAAGGATTAATCGTCCCATCGTCTTGGACAATCATATCAATAGCCTTATAGGTAAGTCTTTTAATCCTTCATCACATGTGGTATACTCTTGACATATATCTATATTTATTCTTGCAATCTTTACTATAGACCGTCTAATAAGATATTTAGAGTCTGTCTGACTAAGCCTTTTTTTTTTAGTTTAAAAGCTGAAAAAAAGTTTTTGTATAAAATAAGAGTTTAAAATTTAAAATAAAATTATTTGATAAATATTTTATAAAAAAAATTTACTATTTTTTATGAATAAGTTGTTTGAAAAAATAATTTAAATAAACTCTGCTTTTAATTAAAGGGTAAAAATAATTTAAAATTTTATAATATTCTAAAAAATTAGAATCTAGAAAAAAAATAAAAAAAATTTTTTATAGTTTTTTTTATAGAGCTTATTTATTCATATATAAACATTAAAAAAAGTTATTTATTTTTTTAAGAGCTTATGAAAATTGATATTTGATTGAACTTTTTCTTATAACGAGAATATAAGCCAAAAAAAAAAAAAAATCCTATCAAATAGGCACTTAGTTAAAAGAACTCTAAGAAGTAACTTCTACTCGAACACAGACATGGCATCATTCACTCAAGGTAGGAAAAATGGATTGCACAGACCTTGGACTTTAGTAGAGATTGTATTCATTCCATGGCTTATTGGCAAAGCACACAGGGTTATGTACCAAATTAAACTTTATCGTTAATATATTATCGTGTAAGATTCTTCATCAGATGGTCACTTTGACCTCTAAATCAAGAGCATTATGGATTCCTCGTGCCGACTACATCCATATTTACTTCAATATAGTGATACAATACTATTAGGATAGGTGCCATAGATATTACGGATCTATTTCTATTCATTTGTCTTACCACATATGTCCCACATTAGAGTTTAGAGTCTGGAGATTGTGGAGTGTTCACTTGCATGTATATAACTTACTTAGGTTGCGAGTTGCCATTTAATTTTGGATCGGACGATGGAACCATTTTTAAACATATGATGGTTGTTGTTTTATGGTCCAGATGATTACTATAGACACTTATTTGTAGTTATAGATTATTATATTTGTATTTATATTTTCGGATTGTTTTCTTATAAAAAAAATAAACAATGATGATAATTAATTGTACTCAAATTTAAATTTATATAATAAATAAATTTATACAATAATTATGAACTAAAACCTACAACATATTAACTTCAAACAAAATTACGAGCAAATTAACTTGTAATACATTAATCTAAAATAAATTTATATAGTAATAATCCATTAAAACTTGCTAGGCATTAATCTCGAATCTATATTTACAATAACAGTGAACTCTCACTTCTAACCTAGTAATCTTCAGCATAGTTAATTCCAATCAGCTATGTTGAAATTCATCTTAATATTTGACTTCAAAATAGAATTATGAATGAAAAGAATATCTCATGTTCGCGTAAAATTAAAAGAAAATGTTATTTAACCATTTGATATAAAAAATAAACGTCAACAATACATTAAATAAATAATAATGATAAATAATTTATCTAATAGTCACTGTTTAGATGCAAAGGTATCGAATTTTACAACTCACGCAATTGTATTTAATATCGTAACATGTAAAACATTGTTTCTTGACCATGTCTTCTCCCTACGAGGAAATATGTTGTTTTTTATGTTAACTAGTAAGAGCTCGTACTTAAGGCATATTAACTTCCATCTACCATATTTTGTTTGGCATAATCTAATATTTCTTATTGCTAACTAAAAAAATGTCTTCCAAATATGCAAACAATAGCAAGTGATTTGTATAATATAAGGAGAATAATGAATTATGATTGAATATAATATACCTACATGCCACGAGGGTATGAACACAAGGTAATTGTTGCAAATCAAATCGTCTGCATCTATATATCTTTGCATTTAAATTTATGTAGTTGGTAATGCCTTTAATTTTTACTAGAAACTCAAACCTCGACATTGATAACACATTATATGTTTGAGACAGTCCACTTTGTTCATTAATTACTACCTAGGCCACATCAATTAAGTATATATCTGTCATGTCTGTCACCTTTCTAGGTTCATAATATCACTATTGTAATACCATTCTTATATAATCAATCAATAACGTAATTAGGAGATTATGTGTATGTCTCAACAAGGCATCAATACTCTTAGCAATGTTTGTGGTCATCATATAGTACCTTCAAGAGAAAAAATGTGATCTAGCCCACCTATGAAACCTAACTTCATGTTTTGAGTAGCTTATAGCATCCAGATGTATAGCTCTTAATTTATTCATATACTCATTGAATTTAGAGCATTAATGCACTTTAGCTGCTAAAGAAATAACCTGACTAGAAAGGGTCTATCACTCCGTGATTGCATATAAAATTTCACCTTCACTTTATCTAAAATATGATACTTACAAAATCTAGATAGGTATATGATAAACAAAATTTCACATTCACTTTCTCTAAAATATGATAAATATAAAATCCATAACTTACCTCAGAAAAAACTATTCTAATCCCCGTTTCAATGTTAGTATGTCGATTTAAAACAAACACCAAATTGTTCATTAACCTTATGAAGTTATGTAGCTTTTCAAAAAATCATTTTTATGATGCATCATTTTCTAAATCAATAACTCCAAATGTTAGTAAGTATATTTAATCATTACTATCAATTGCTACTATGACAAATAAAATATCTCGAAATGTATCCTTTAAGACACTTCATTAATGGCAATTATAGGCTAAATAAATTGGCAAAATTCTCGAATACATACGCTAATGGATATGAAAAAGTACATGAAATGGTTCTCATTGTCATGTTCTATAGTAGTAATCGTATCTAAATTTCTTTCTTTTATCACATACTAGTACAATAGAAATATCTTAAAAGACTCCTCTAGATTGCCACACACAAGCTTTGGTGCTGTTTTTTGTTACATTTTGCATTAATATAAGATTCTCGAATCCACCATAATCTTTTTGAATATCATCCTTAATATTTTTACGAGTGTAAATAAGACTCACATCTTGAAACTTCTCACTTATTACTAGTGCAATCATCTGACTAGTTGTTTGTAAATGGCTATCCTATAATTGATAGTCTCGACATATATGCATTATAGCTACATCTCTGTGAATAACCTAAAAATATGGGTAGACCCCAGTATTAATAACCTGAATGCATCATTTACAAGCATCTATAATGCACCTTAACTTATGCTAGTGTTTTATGAACTTATAGTCTTGAATTAAAAGTGATTCATCATTAACATTAAACTTTTTTACTATTTTAATTTTTTCTTTGTATTGTATATTTTCTTAACACATACAATCCAATCATCAAATATTGATAAAGTATCTAGCACATGCATGGTTAGTTTTAATAGAATAGGTGGTAAATTATGAGTTAATCAGTCTGACATAGACGAAACTCTCATTAAGCTGCTTGAATTGCATGGCATATCATAAACCCCTACCATTGGATTGGTATCTCCATTACAATAATTTATTCCATATTCATGTTGAAAAGGAACATCAGGCAATCAACATATGACTAAGCAATGTAGCATAGGCTTTAGGAGCATTGTGTTGGTCCTAAAGCTTTGCATTACATCGTATATGAAAGTAATATGTAGCATAGGCTTTAGGAGCATTGTGTTGGTATGTACCATAATTGTAACATTTTGATCCTTGAGGGTAGAAAGTGGCGCCAAGATAAGAAGGTCCAAGTAAGAAGTGACTTTTGACAGGCTGTAGGATGGTTGTAAGACAGAAGCGAGTCTTAAGGGTTGACCAAAGCAAATAATATTATTGACAGTGTTAGACCAAGTTTTATAATATGGTATTAGAGTCAATCCTTCTTCAGTACGATTATAGGCTCAAAAACGAGCTAGCAAAAACTGGTAGGTTTATATCTTCTCAACTCTTGAGGGTGGGAAGTGACATCAGGGCAAGAAGGTTTAAAAAATGAGAGGATCCTAGCAGGTTTCAAGATGGCTATAAGACAGAAGCAAATTTTATATCATAATAGGAGAGGAAGTTACTAGATTTTATATGTAAGTTAGAACCAAGTTATTAACGAAGTCTTTGGAGATGGGTTTAGGTTCATTACTAAGAATAAAATCGTGAGTTCCTAAAGGTTGGGCTAAAATAGACAATATTATTGACAGTGTTAGACCAAGTCTTATAATAATATTTAAAATATTTAGAGTGGTACACTAATTGATCAATTAGTGGCTTCATAAGACGTGTATAATTGACTTGATTGCTTCTACTTAAAAGCCTAAACTATAGTGTAAAAAATCCTCTTGTATTCGGTATTCTCCATTTTACACTATGTATAAGCTCACTAGTCATAAACAATAGACAAACTTCCCTTCTACCATAATATATGCCTTGTTAAGGGTTATAAAAGCCTTAAAATCCGATTCAATCTTCAGGTCAACTGTTATAGGCGGTGCAATCCATATATATACACATTTTATATAGAACATCCTCATTTTAATAGTTTATTTAATAGGATATAGCTCAAAAGAATCGTATAACATCCGCTTGTATGGCTCAAATTTAGGCTTCTTACTTCACCTTCCATGTAAGACTTGTTATCATTTGATGTCATTGCCTATAACCCTCCAAGTCATACAACCATTATAATAAAATCATCCATCCCTGCATTAGACCCAAACGTAAATAGGTAACTATCTATTTTTTAACATTAATAATTAGTACTTATACTTCTTTCAATGACAAATTACGAACATTCAGGTAATAACAAGAATATTTAACTAAGAAAAAATTAACAAATTTATAAAAATAACCACATTTTTAACCTAACTTTTCACCCCTTTTGAATAATAGCCACAAACAACGCCTATTTTGTATTTTTAAATAAAACCTGATTAGATACTTTTAAATAAAGCCTAAATATGTTCTTTCAAACAAAAGGTTAAGTTAGCACTTTCAAACAAAGCTTAACTTCGTAATTTTGAATTGTTTGGGTATTTTCACCAAAGGCCAGCCTAAAGGCCCAGATCCATTATACGGACATTGAAGTGGGGTTGAGGCCCTAAACCCTAGGATTTTTTCTAGGTTCCCTAAGCATACATTAATGGAAATTTTCAACAATTGAATATCCAAAGCTATAAATGATCAAATGCTTACTCAAATCCATGTCCATTGA
>JAVXUL010042737.1:0-10932 GCA_035590515.1 Trichilia minutiflora
GTTTTGCTACAATACAAAATCGGAAATTCAGTTTTTACCGTTTGAACAGTAAAAAATCTGGGTTATATTATTTGTTGGGCCAGTGAGCCTTGTGCCGTGCTAAGCCCGAGTCCTTTGCGGGCCGTGCCAAGCACTAGCCCGAGGGCCCCGTCTCAAGGCCCAGCACGGCCCTTTGGTTGGGCCGGGTCGGATCGTGCTTTTACTGTTTATCGTACTGTTCCGTGCCGAATTTTACTGTTTACATGCTTTATCCGTGAAGGACCGTGTCGGCCCAGCCCGTTTGCCACCTCTAGCTACATGAATAGTCTCATTCATTTTACCTTCTCATGTATTGATACTTGCTTACATATGTATTGATACTTAGCTCAATTTAGCTCAAATTTCCTGCAAGAAAACAACCCTTTCTCTACAAGTGAAATGTATCTTTATTTAATATAATAAATATTAATCCGCGTCAATCAAATGAGTTAATCACTAATAAATATAAAGTAATCTACAATTTTATCCCTATTCCAAATGACACTCACTAATAACGAGTTAGGTATTTGTAATTTTCTTTTTCATAATTATCACCATTATAATTAATAAATGTGAATAATACGGGATGTATTTCTTATATTAGACTTTTCTTATAAAGAAATAATTATATATAATATAAAATAATATTATATTATAAAAATTTATATCTCTAATATTATTCTTATTATTATATCCCTATTTAGTTGCTTATTACTTTCAAAATCGTGCCAATTATAATTTATTTAGTTGCCAATTAGTCTTATATAGTGCAAGATATATAAACTTTAAGGGTTATAATTATAATAATATTTTTAACAAATAGAAAAAAAGATAAATTATGTACTACTACTAATAATAATAATAATGATATATTAGTTGTTAAGCTTTTGACATTTAATTTGTATTCTTAATATTATTATTTCTTTATTCTAATTGATCCTATCTTTTTTTACTATTATAAGTTCTGCAAGCACAAGTTTATGCACTTTTTTCAAAATCTCCACTTGTTTATTTGAAAATAATTTACTATGTATATGAATTCAATCATATAATTTAATTTGAGAATTGTTATTATTTTTAAAGTATTGTCAATTGTATAAATTTTATCATATTTAATTGTTTATCTTATCTTTTTCCCTGTTATTAAATCGGCAAGCACATGTCCATTTGACTTTGTCCTTAGAACTAATTATTTATTTGATTTCTGAATCTTAAACATTAAGATAATAAGTCTTCGATTACTCTAAATCACGATACCAATTAAAATGTAGACTTGGAATTACACGTAATTTCGTTTTCACTTCCTTGGGAAATTTCCTCTTAAGCTGTCACTTTAAAAAATCTTAAATTCACCACATGGGTGGAAACTGCCACGTGCCTAAATAAAAAATATATATTATCGCCCATTCCATTGAGCATGAAACATGAAACATGAAACAAGAAATGGAAACTTTCGGGGTCTAGTGTATGGATATATTTTTTTTTTTTCATTTTCCAAGAAATGGTTAATTTCGTGTTGAAAAATAAAAGTTTGAACATCTCACATGTAAGAAGACGAACAAGGTTATAGAATTTCATTGGTTTGTAATCTATAAGCCGATATGATTGTTTTGTGATTATTATATATTTTTATGAGATTAAGTGAAAATTGATTAGAATAATAAAAAAATAAGTTATATAAAATAAATAAATAATAATAATAATATAATTTTTTATTATCATTAAATTTATAAGTCTCTAGTAATATTTTATTATTGATATATTCAAATATAAAAATCTTAGCAAATAAGTGAAAATGCATGAAATTTTATGTAAAAATAATTGGGATTTAGCATTTACCTTTTATTTTTTACTTACTTGAGAAGAGGCTTAAATCGTTGCATAATTGTTGTAGTAGATTTTCTCTTATAAAATGGAGTGTAGGTTATGTTAAATTATAATATTGTAATATTAAAAATAATAATGGTTGTTTTGTTTTTTTACTTTTAAAAAATAACAATAAAATATATTTAATTTTATATTTTAGAAAAAAAATATTATTAAGAATTTTAAATTGTATTCTAATTTCTGGATCTCAAATAATGTACTAGCTGAGTTATCAGTATATTTATAAAATTAATTACTCTTTTTTTTTCTACTATTATCAAAAACAATACCAAATATGTTTTTATTATTTTTTTATTTTTAAAAAAATTATTATTAAAATTATTAATTATATAATTTTCAAAAGTAACATTTCCATAAATGTTATTAAATAAATCCTTTTGTTGTTGTATGGAAAAATATTTAAATGACATACTATGCTAATTTTTTTAAAAATAAACTATAAGAAAAACCCTTAGACGTAGTATGATAAAATTATTCAATTATGTCATATATTTTAATATAATTTATTATTATTGAATTATTTCCATGTATAATCTATTTTTATATTTGATAAAATTAACAATATCTGTAATAAGATAAATAAATATTATAACGGTATTATACTATTATTTCGTATTTTATATAAATTTTTTTATATTCATGAAAAACTTTTTATTATTGATAAAAATGTAAAAGATGTAATTAAAATATAATAGTATTACGGTAATTAGTGTAAACAAATTTTTTATAAAAAAATTGTATAAATCTTAATAATTTCATAAAAAATATGATTTATTAAAAAATTTTCTTGAAAATTATCTACAACCCCCTCACTCATTGTTTGCTTGCCATAACAATCAAACATTTCAACAACATTGCCGTTTACAGAATTGGTATATAAGTTTTGGAAGTTGTTTGAGTTTGATTTATGGTCTCATTCGTCGTTTAAGAAATACTACGTAATTAAATTTATTTTTGCGCAACACTTCTAAAATTGTGGTGATTTTAGTGCGCTTTAAAAATAAAATAATTAATTTCAATAAATTTTATATATTTTTAGATAAATATTTAATATTTAGAGTTTTATTGATAATAATTATAGTTTTAAAGCAAGAATTTCATAATATTAAAATGCGCTTAAAATCATGAAACAAAATAATTATTTAGTAACTAATATATAATTCATCACATTTTGTCGATCAATAGCCAAAATTAAAGGGATTAATGGTAGTACACATTTTTCAGTAATATGTAAATTGTATGGCTTTTTTTATCATCATGTAACTCATAATATGGAAATTTTATACTTTATAGTATAAATTATACAACTAATTGGTACAAAAAAAAGTATGTGACAAATTTATTGTTTTTTAACAATTTTAAAAAGCAAATTGATTTCAATAAGGTCTAAAATCATTCTTCACTGGTCATCACCTAAATTTCGAGAATAATTTGCAATAAGATTTTAGAATTCAAATGAAATTTTTAATACTATATATAATATTAATATTAAAATAAAATTTTTGTATAAACTAACATAATGATTGATGTGATATAATTATATTGTCCGTGAATAACTCATTCTTTTTTATTTTTGTTATTTTTTATTTTTTTAATATATATATATATAACTCTATCGCATTAATTTAATGATTAAATGTGTTTTTGACGATAAATAATGATTAGATTAATTAAAGAAATTAGACTAAAGAAATGTGATTAATTGATGAAATTGGTTAATGAATATATGTTGTTGATGTAATAAGTTTAATGAACATTTTGTTAAATAAGAAATTGTTTTGATTGTGTGTCATGGGGGTGTAAGTGAAGCAAGCTACTCGAAAAAGAATTCGTATTATAAATTATTTAACTTGTAAGACTGTGAGTTGAGTATAAAAATATATTTAAGTTTTTAAACCTTCATACAATCATCATTATCTGAAATTCTTAACTAAACTTGGGGTACTTAAATAAATATGTGAGAGAATGAGTATATGAGGTTTAAAGACTTTAGTATTGATACGCATAAATTTCAATAGATTTCGAAGAAAATTACAAGGTATACCATCAACACATTTGAAGAAAGTATCAATACATGCAAACTGAATTCAATACTTTGAGTATTCTCGAGATTTGGAAGTAAAATTATCAATTGAATTAAATTGACACTTTCACTAAAGGTATCAACACATTCAGAGTCTAAGGATCTATCATGCCCTAATCTTAAGATCGAGACATATGGCAATCACCTGAATTTTAGAAGGACATTCTATTGAATTAGATTGAATTAGCTTTTCAAAATATTTTTCCTTTTCTCTTCTTTTTTTTAATCAAGTTTATAAAATATATGAAACACTTGATTTTAAATATTTTTCACAAAACTCGAAAAGGAATTTGTATTATAAATAATTTAACTTGTAAGACTGTGAGTTGAGTATAGAAATATACTTGAGTTTTTAAACCTTCATACAATCACCATTATCTGAAACTCTTAGCCGAACTTGGGGTACTTAAATAAATATACGAGAGAATGAGTATACAATTGTATAATTAGTGAGGGAATATAAAAATTATTTAAATCTTAACTACAAACCATTTTATAAAATTAAAATGGTAATGCATTACAAACCATTCTTAATCTCTTGGTTCCAATTTGTATCAGATCTCTAAATAAGCTGATATTTGATAAATTCGTTTATTGAAGCAATCTTTACTTTGATCCGTCTGACCTACTACACCATAGCTATACTCAAGCATATCAATCCAGATACCATCCATATAAATCACCATCGTCACACAAATCAATAATTTTATAGAATATATCTATATATCTATATACATATTTATACATACGCTAGTATACAGTTTTAAAATTAGTTTGATAGATTCATAGAAACCTTTTATGTAATCACCATGTATGAATCTCTCCTCAAAATCATTTACAAGAATATAGCCATCAAAATTAATATTGATCTTATCATTATTAAATCATGTTAGGCCCCCTTAAGGCCTCTATCTCATATAATTCAATAAACATTTATGGTTTGGGATGCATATTTTTATAAATGCATCTTCATCAATTAAAATAATCATTATCAAATTAAATCAATATAGCAAGTTTATAATCGGCCTCCTGGCCTAGATCATATAAACCATATCACAAAACCAATTAAATCAATATTATAGGTTTACATATGAAAACAAATTTATATAACCAGGCCTAATTCATCAAGCCTAACCCATAATACCAAGTTAACATCAAAACCAATAATGTTAACCAATTACATCATAGGCATATATAGACCATCGTCAAACTATCTTAGAGTAATATACATCAAATCTCATATATTAACTATTATAATTTTTAATCTCGTAAGGCCTATCACAAACTATTTATTGATATATATTTTTAATAAAAATATGTATACCTACATATATAACAAAATTCATCAGGTAATCAATAATTATTTCTAATCTCATTATCATTTCATAATCATAAAATAATTAATATAAAACAAAATCTTAAACAATATCATTTATTCAACTAACATTAGCCTCCAAGGCCTCATATATATGTCGATCATAATACCAATAGTTTAATCAATTTTAATCTATCACACCCATACAGTTAAGGGTTATAACATATATATCAATAATTATATTTTAAATAAGTCAAAAAAATCATTTTCTGTGAGTCTATTAGATTCTATTTACCAATATTCCAGGCTATATGATCAATCCATACACGTAGTATAATGATATCGAGACTATTGGATTCCATCCACCATTATTTCAGACTGTATGGTCAACCCTTACCTATAGTATAATAATATCAGGATTATTGGATTTCACCCATCACTATTTTAGACTGTATGGTTAATCCTCACTCATAGTGTAATGATATCAGGACTATTAAAGTTTACCCATTATTATTTCAAATTACATGATCAGTCCTCACATATAATGTAATGATATTGGGACTATTGTATTACACTCATCACTATTTTAGACTATATGGTCAATCCTTACACTTTATTCAATATTTTCAAATCATTGGCACATAAGGCTATCTAATCAATATAAACAATGCATGAGATAGGCACATCAATCATCAAAATTAGCGTACAAAATGTATAAAAGGGGTACATCAGACCCTTACAGTCAATATACATACCTATATATAAAACTTCCACATAAGGCCATTACAATCCATATCCATACATCTTTGGCACATAAGGCCATCACAAACAATATCAACACGTCATTAGCACACTAAACCATCAACAACAATCTTTACTCATCATTGGCACACAAGGCTATGTCAATATCAAAATATAAAACATTGACTCTCTGTCTAGATTCAATGTCATTATCAATTCCAAATTCGTATCATGTGTATCTACATAAACTCTCATCGAGACCATTTTCAAGACTACAATGAAAACAAATATGAGATTTTTATAATCAGTCCCTGACTTTAAATTTACATAATAAAGCTATATTTATCAAAACATTGGTATTGTGGACCTTATAAAATAATGTTGTATAACCATCATACTATATCGATAAAAACATACGCATTTGGTTCACTATCACATGTATATCAACATAGACAATACAAAGTAAGATTATACATTCCCATAAAATCTATCTATACAGTGTATTCATCATGAATACAATAATATACATCAACCAATCCACATTCTAACGATATCTAACATATATGTTAATAGTATTTATATAATCTCAATGTAATATGAATAAAACCATAATCAGTCTCTAGCCTCAAACATATGTATATACAAGATATGCTAAAATTATTAAACAATTTAACATATATATTTTTCACAAGTAAACGAGACCTCCTTCTAATCTCAATCTCAATCAAATTACCATTGCCTTTCAACACAATCTAAATCATAGAGAAATATATTTATCAGCCTAACATGTAAAATATATAAGTCTTTATAAACATTTCAAAAGAAAGTATAGAAAATGAGAAAAATTCACTCACCTTTTAAGGAAGGTACGAACTCCATTAATCACTCGTTCGGATGTTTATCACATGAATTTAGTATCTAATATCATAAATCAACACTTATCTTAATTTTTATTCTAAAAAAATGATACTATAATTCGGATATATAATTAAACATACTAATCTCGGATTTTTTATCAATATCAATTTATTGTATTTAATATAATTCTTGACTATTTATTTAATTCTAGATAATAACACATTATAACCGATAACATAATATTAATTGAGATTAGTTAAATTTGATCGAACTTAATAATTCTCTTCGAACATATTTGATAAAAATTTAATTTCATAACAAATAATCACTAATCATCTTTGTCACGCCCTGATTATAGGAATCGGTTATGTGACAATCGTTGCGAATCTAAGAAATACATCCTATTAATTAGAATACATTCTAAAGACACGCAAGGCATTAAAACCTATTCTGAATCTATTTCTAAACGTAAAACAAGATATAAATACTTTTCAAATATGTTCACACCACTCGTAAATCGATATTAAAATGAAATTCATTACAATAAATATTTATTTCAAAATAACTTAATATAGTCAGTACTTAAATGAATAGAATACATAATTTATAAATTTATTTAATATAAACATTCTGTTCAATTCAGTGGACCATACTATCAAAAATAAGTTGAGTACCTGAAAATATCGTTGAAATCTGTGATTAGCAATCTATGTCTGCAAACAATTGCATTAACCTAAAATGGAGGAGTGAGAGGTGAGTATTTAGAAAAATATTAAGTGAATGAATAAAAAAGATGACAAAACATATAAGATGTCCTTGTTTGATACCGTATTACTAAATCTCTTACGGCATACAAGCAACTATTTTCGTGTTGAGAATGAATCCATTAAGGATAAAATCTCAAATAAAAGTATAATCCACTCTATGGTCTATTGGAATTTTCTCTATAGTACGACCCTCACCTCGTAAAGTTGTTTTGTAGTCTATTGGACTTATATCTCTAGGAAAATTCTCATCTCGTAGAGCTGATAGATAATAGCATGCTAAATATCTTTAAATTGGATACTCAGTGGCCTATTAGATTTTTATACATTGGATAATCCTTACCTCGTCAAATCATGTACTCAAACCAGTCCATACGGCCTAAATCAATAAGGATGGCTCAAAAGTTCAAAAATCAAGCAAAACCATGGTACTCAAGGTCAAATCCAATAAAATGAAAATATTTGCTCTCCGACCTCAATCCACATTTTCATAATCATAAACGTGTGTATTTATACACATTTCATTATCAATATTCATATCAAACAAGATAGTCATAACTAATAAAATCAATTAATATTAACCTTCAGTTGTCATTATACAAATGTACAAAACATGTCACAAGCGTATAAAGTCATCAAAATAAATAGTTATATCTTGCCTCCAATAGCAAACACATCATGAAAATAATTGCCTAAATCTACCACAAATAAAGGACCCTTTCAATCATTACAACAATATCTAATGCCACTTCAATATGATTACATATGCATATATTCTATCAGTTCAAAGCATATAAAAATATATAAATATTCTTAAATATCATTTAAGGGAGACAAAGAATGAGATAATATCCACTCACAACTATGAGATGGAGAACCATCCTCTCGATGTCCTTCTCGTGTCAGAGACTTTCTAACCAAAATTGTCATATCTGAATATATATATAGATAAGATTCAACAACCTTTCATAAAATACACTCAAGTTATGAAATGCATGATGCATATGATTGCGAGTGTAACTATCGTAATATCTTTTTTTTACTCAATTATTAAATAAACGAATCTTTCTCTCTTTACACACACAATCAACATCTAACTATTTATATTATCACTCTACAACGGTTCATTCTCAATCTTCTCAACACCAGAACATACATAAAATTTCTAATTTATCAACCCAATTGATAAATTAGATTATTCTAAAAAAAATCTAGGATTTTTGAGAATAGTAACCTAGTTACTCTTTACTTGATTTATGCTTTAAGATTACTCAAATCAAGAAGATAAGCTAAAGGGTGCACTTGCCCAAACTGGTAAATATATTTTAAGCCCCTCCTAGCCTAATTTTACCTTTTGGTTACTGTTTAACCGTGACCATTTTCTCTTGATTTCTCATAAATCGTCAAATGAAACTATGATCAAACGATGTGTCTGAACTTTGATGTTGATATCTGAAGCTATTCCAAGAAATATGAGGAGGATTAGAAGAGATTTATGTGAGAAATGGTTTGAATCAGAGAGTGGAGAGGAAACTAAGAGAGATGGGAAGATAGAAGAAAAATAGGGAGGAAGAAGCTCCTATACTCATGTATAGCAGGCTTCAAAAGATCAAAATATCCCTCAAAATCATGCTTCAGAGTTCGTCATGTCCCCAAGTATCGATACTTTAGCTAGAAAAAGGGGTCACTTAGGTTTTTCATGTCCCCAAATATCGATACTTTAGCTCAAAAAAAGGGTCATTCGGGTTCATCATGTTCAAAGTATCGATACTTCTCTCTTAAATATCGGTACTTCTGCTCGAAATATAGGTTACACAGTCTCGTCACGTTTCAAGTATCAATACTTTTTTCAAAATATTGATACTTTCTATCAAAGTTAGGTTCCAGGTTTGTTTTACATTCCAGAATATCAATACTTTGCTTCACTATCTATAGTGACCCCCAAAGTAACGATATCTTTCTTAATAGTGTATCGATACTTAGTCTTTCACTGTTCATTATAGTTTCAAGTATCAATACTTTTTTCAATGTATCAATACTTAAGTCCTATTATTCATTGTGACCACAAGGTATCGATACTTTCTTTAAAGTGTATCAATACTTTTTTGTGATGATGCAATGCAGCGATACTTGTGTGTCTAATTATCAATATTTTATGTATCGTATCAATACTTTCTAGTCTTGTACGCACTATAACGAGAATTTATGTGTCAAAGTATCAATACTTCTGGGTAGGATATCAATACTTATAACCTTTTAGTGCCAAGTATCGATACTTTTGCTTATGTACATCAATACTTGCTTCTCTTTTACTCAACCAGAGATTGTTACTTTAAATAGTCATAATTTGAAGTATCGATACTTGGTCCTTCATTGTTCACTGCAGTTTCAAGTATCGATACTTTCTTTTCAATATATCGATACTTAGGTCCTATTTTTCATTATAATCACAGGGTATCGATACTTTCTTTGAAGCATATTGATACTTTTTCATGATGATGCAATACAGTGATACTTGTGTGCCTAATTATTGATACTTTCTGTACTATATCAAACTTTCTTGTCTTAGATGTACTGTGACGAGAATTTTTGTGTCGAAGTAGCAATACTTCTAAGCAGCGTATCTGTCACATCCTAACCCGTGGGTCTCACACATGACAACCACCACAGACCTTCAGGCTGTACTCAATCACACAGAATACAGCCTGTATGCCTGTAAGGTTTTTATAAAACCTGTTTTCATAAATATTTCACATCACACTTCCAAACAATCCAACCTTACACCCAAACTCCATATGAATGAAGAAAAACCACAAATACTTCAATATACATATGCACATAAGTAGTTAAAAACGTTCATCCAACTAAAGTCAGTAAGGATCAATCTTTCCCAAAAGTAACTTAAAAATTTATTACAAAATTGTTTGTCTTTCATAAGTTTTTCATAAATAAAAGAAAAGTAAAAACGACCACCAGTGGACTACAAACTTTACAGAATGAGTCAGCATGGCTATACCTGAGCCTTCAAGTCTTGGAGCGGTCACCACCACCAACTCGATCTATCGCTTGCCTTGAAACTGGAAAGTGAGGGGGGTAAGTATATAGAAGTATACTCAGTGAGTGAACAAAAAAAATATATATATATATAAGTACATATATAAATATATATAGATACAACTTCACACACCGGGTAATCAATGAGTAAAAGTACGATTTGAAAATAAATAAATCAGAAGAAAACTTTCTTTTTCTTTGAAAACCTCAAA
>JAVXUL010042748.1:0-10932 GCA_035590515.1 Trichilia minutiflora
TTTGTCTTTGACTTTCCATGTGAAGGAATGGTAACAACTTCAACACCAAAACTGGAGGACTTCTTTGGTGGTACTACCATGGGGACCCATCACTATGAAAGCAATGACAGAGAAGCCATGGCTCTCAGTTTAGACAGCATGTATTACCACCAAATCCCCGAAAATGAGCCTAACAGTCAAAATTGCCTAAGCAATATCCAGGAAAATCCTAGGCACCAGCAAGAGCAAGAGCAAGAGCAGATTCCGGTCCAACAGTACCAATATTATAGTACAGGCTTTAGGAGCCATGAGATTTTACCTGGAGAAAAAGGCAAGGAAACCCAGGTAGCAGATTGCAATTTGCAGCTCCCAGTAATGGCAGATGATGGGCTGCATGGCATGAAGAACTGGGTTTCAAGGAGCTATCCAACTGAACATTCAATACAGCAGAAAATAATTGGTTGCATGAGTGACAATGGAGTTCAATCTGGGAGTATTAGTGCAATGCCATACGGGGATTTACAATCTTTGAGCTTATCCATGAGCCCTGCTTCTCAATCAAGTTGTGTTACTGGTTCAAAGCAAATTTCACATATTGTGACCAACTGCGCACCAATGGAAACAAAGAAAAGAGGCCCGGAGAAGGTGGATCAGAAGAAAGTTGCTCACAGGAAGTCCATTGATACATTTGGGCAGAGAACCTCTCAGTATAGAGGTGTCACAAGGTTAGTTATTTTCATTTTCTAATCGTTTTTAAATTCTATTTCATCCTGTATTTTCAGAACTTAGGCTAGTGTTTAAGTCTTTTATTTTTTGGCATATTTGTGTTTGCTTTGCTTTCTTGATGTCTGCAGCTTCCTTAGTTATCTTAGGCCCGTAATTTGTTCTCTTAATTTTTTGTGATTTTTGGTTAATGTATTTTCTTTCAGGCATAGATGGACTGGTAGATATGAAGCTCATTTATGGGACAACAGTTGCAAGAAAGAAGGACAAAGTAGGAAAGGAAGGCAAGGTTAGTAAAATCAAACATACTCTTTAATTATGTTTTTACGTTCACTGTCTCTGCATTTCTGATCACTGTTTTTTCTTGCCTGACTCGTACTATAAATGGGGATACCATTTCGTTCAAATGAGGACTCTCAGTTTATTTGGGTAAGACCAGTTTTACGTGAATAAATTATTATTCATTTCAACCTATTCGCCCTTTCCGTGAATATAATGTTGAACAAGTAATTACAAAATACTAATTTCAGGGGGGTATGATATGGAAGAGAAAGCTGCAAGAGCTTATGATCTAGCTGCACTCAAGTACTGGGGACCCTCAACACATATCAATTTCCCGGTAATGATTTGATTCGCCTTACACGTTCCAATACTATGAAGGCCTTTTTCTTTTTGCATTAATAATTAAATGTAATTATTGTGTCTTATTAGCTGGAAAATTATCAGAAGGAACTTGAAGAAATGAATAACATGACCAGACAGGAATATGTTGCTCATCTCAGAAGGTAAATATTTGGTTCTATTTATTTCCTTATGGTTCGTGGAAACAATTAATCTTGTAATTTTTGTCTTTATTAATTGTAGGAAAAGCAGTGGATTCTCAAGGGGAGCTTCCATATACAGGGGAGTAACAAGGTCATAATAACCTACTTAACATCAATATAATCTGTTGATTTAGCATGTTACCATTGTACTAGGTCAATTTTGCTTGAAATTTCTGGTTTTGTTGCAATTTTAGCAGACATCATCAGCATGGAAGATGGCAAGCTCGGATTGGTAGAGTTGCCGGAAACAAGGACCTTTATCTTGGGACATACAGTGAGTTCTTATGAATCTTTTGTTTGTTAGGCGAAAGCACTATTCTGATTTATTGAATACTGTAATTTAAGATATTCAATAGTTGCTTTCATGTTTGAATTAATATTAAGAGAAGCAAGTGTATGCCTTCGGACTCTTAAAGACCAGTCTTTGAGGCACTCTCTATCTTTGATATTCAATAGTGCTATTGGTCTCTGTGGACTAAGCTTTTGTTAAAGTTTGTCAGCCAAAGAAAGCTAGCTTTTTCTAAGGCTGTTATTACACGAGATACACAGGAAAAAAAATTATTCCACTCAAACTCAAAATGGTCCAGATATTTATCTCGATATTGGTTTATGCTTGATTCCGTAAGAAACTGCCAATTGTTAAACTAAATAAAATTACAGTGAAACTAATCGTAATTTCATTAAACTGAATTTTCAGGCACCCAAGAGGAAGCAGCTGAAGCATATGACATAGCTGCTATCAAATTTCGCGGAGTGACTGCTGTAACTAACTTTGACATAACAAGGTATGATGTTGAACGAATCATGGCAAGCAATACCCTTCTTGCTGGAGAGCACGCCAGGCGAAACAAAGAGATAGGACCTGGGAATGGTGCTCCTAGTCTTAACCCTTCTGGTCATAACACCAATGCAGAATTCATGCTTTCTCAAAAGAACAATGGAAGTGTACCACCAGATTGGAAAATGGTCTCCTATCCAACATCTCAGCAACTTGAGAACAAGTCACCAAATATCAATATGACACATAACTATAATGCTCAAGGATTCTCCATGGCTCTGGACAGCGTGATTGGGATGGATTCAATGAGCTCGGCTCAGCAAGAGGTTGAAAGCTCAGCTAAGATAGGGAATCACTTATCCAATGCTTCTTCATTGGTGACTAGCTTGAGCAGCTCAAGAGAGGGCAGCCCTGATGGAACCAGCGTACCATTGCCATTTGCAGTTCCCCGCTCTGGATCGAAGTTATTGACTAAGCCAACAAACACAGTGAATTCTTGGATTCCTCCAGCAGCAGCAGAACTGAGGCCTGCACTCCCCATTCCTCACATGCCAGTTTTTGCTGGATGGACTGATTCCTAGACTAGTCTTTTAACATTTAGTAGCTAGCTAAGTAGTATTTTGCATGAACAAAACAAAAAGAGAGGGGTAAAGAAAGTTTGGCTTCTAGTGGATTTTTTCTCTAGTGGAAGAAATCATATGGGTAGGTGTATGTGGGACATGTTTACAAAAACAAATTTCATTAGCTTATCTTATGAAGATCTTGAAAAGAAATATTGGTGGGGAAGAAGCTTTAATTAAGAACACTATGATTGAAAGTCCATTAAATGATATTTGCAATATGGGATGACCCCTCCTATTTCATAATTAGATTCTACTTTATTGGTCCTTTTAAGTACAAAACGATTTCAGTATTTGTCTTCCAACATATGCAGAAATGGTCTTCTCCCCTCTGCTTTTTAGCCTTTGACCATTAAAAATCTCTGTTCACATTACCCTTTGGTTCTCTGTCCACAACAAAATCATTTCATTTCTTAGCTTTCTCCAAAGGTAAAAAGACATACAATCCCTATAATTCAAAGAATATTGAAAAGTGAAAAAGAGATAAAACTGAATTCTCAATCTACGGATTTTAGATGGTTTAGATTATGATCCAATGGCACACAATTAGATTTGCTTGCTGTTAACGCGGAAAATCCTTCTGTTTGAATTACAACACATTGAAGATGTCTTTTCTGTATAAACCCATTAACGTGTGAGCTAATGATGCTGGTGGCCTTGGCATAAAAGCTATCCCATGTCCACACGTGGGCTTAACTATGACCAGTCAAAACTTCACAGTCCTATGTGTGGAATTTGTTCATTCATGCACATGAGAATTCTTGCATCCATGTTTTTAACATTTTCCTTGGTAAAAATATTAAGAAGTTGAAGGAGAAAGAAAGATTAGGATTAAGTAGACTTGTTAACTCAGATCATGGCTTAGAATGTGAATATTGATTGGTTTAACCAGTTAAACTACAAACAGAAGAATGAAAACAACAGTAATAAGTAAATATAATTTAGTAGTACAAAGAAGATGTCAGTAACTAAAAACCACGGTCTCATCCAAATCCACTGCCAAATAAAACCCAAAGAGCATCAGAGATGACGTCTGAAAGACTGAAACAGCATCTTGGGATCAATTAGGTTGAAACAAATATTCAACAGTATGCCTTTGATTCACCTAAGAGGTCAGAACAGCACAAGGATCCCTGACTTATCACAAGAGGTTTTGGAAAACTTAAAATCTTTTATCTTTAATATTCAAATCTAACAAAGCACAGCTTCATTTTATTGATTAAACTTGTAATTGTGGTGCTGTAACTTTTCGGAATCCCAATGGCTACAAAAGCAGTAAGTTAAATGTATGAACTGCAAATTTGTTAATGTTGAAGCAAACCCACCAAAAGCACTAGCAGGGAAAAGTGCTTCTTTCACTAGTCTTTGACTTTCTCCTTTTAAGTTTTACTAGATCAAGATTTCCAAAGAGAGCAAAACCTGTGGCGGGAAAATTAAGTTCCAAATCATGAGTCCAATGTCATTGCCAGTGAGATTAACTTAAACTTGATGCCACAATGGTGGTTATTCATGATGATTCCCAACATCCCATATGCCGTAAATAAGAATTGACAAAACCATTTTTCATAATTTTCCCATACTCATTTTTCTTTTCTTAATCTCATATTTTGCTTTAATTATCATAGTTAACAACAAAAAAGTATGATTAAGTGGATAATTATGAGTTGACAAGATTGACAATTAGCTCCCTAAGAGTCCACATCCACAGTAACAAGCTGGTAAGTTGCAGAAGACATTTTTGTTTTTCCAAAACAAATAAGAGGAAAATCTTAACAATTCTTTTGGTGGGCACACCTCTTTTGACATAAAAATATGTTTAACCATTAAATTAGAAGACTAATTCATATTTAGATGCCTTTAATGAAGTGAGAGTGGATGTTTTCGTTTATAATGCTTATCTAAAAGAGAGAAAAAGCCATTATTAAAATCAAAATGAGCAACCTAACTCAGTCTACCTCAGCCAAACAATTAAAGAAACAACCAACGCATCCTCATAAAGCAAAAATTTTACAGAAGCTATAGTATGAATAGTTAGCTGAAAAGAGGTAGCAATGCTTGTGGAAAAAAAGAAACAAATATTTCATAATTATGTTTAATTAATTTGATAAAGGTGTACGGGTATGAAGCATGAAGTTGAAGTGTCTGTGTCAAAAATATACGCCATAATGTTGTCCTAATGTCTAATAAATCAAATCAAATCACCGACTGCTAATGAGTTTCTTAACTTCTTGGTTGAAAAAAAAAGGGTATTATGCTACGTTATGTGTTGATGCCCATCAACTTGAAGCTGTAAGCATATATCATCTAGAATGTCCATAAGCTGTCATTAATCATGAAATCGTTGGTGAAACTTTTCATGGACTTTAGCTATACATTTCCTACGCTGTTGTTTGGAGTTTTGTTTAAAACAACAATAACTTCCATGGACTCCAATGCCTGATACCATTGCATGAATATGCATTAAAAGGGATAGCTATTTGTGATTAAGAATTTATAACCAAATTACATGAACATTGATATAAGACAACACGATATTTTATATCAAGATTGAATATTTTTTTATCTCTATTTGTACATTTAATTGGGATTGAATATTTTTTTATCTCTATTTGTACATTTAATTGGGATAGAGTTTATTTTTAATTTAGATGTTCAAATCTATGCTCTCAGAATGATACTAGTGATTGACAATTAGAATTGGGTGGAATATATAACTTACATTCTTAACTATTTATACTACTAATTAAGGTGCAAGGATTTCTGTGGACATGGCCCCAATCTGAATTTCAACCCCATGAATGTTTGTGCCTAATTACTTAATTCATATCATATGATATATTTTATTATTAAAAATCATGAAAGAATATATTGTCGGAGCAACCACGTCCGTGTTTATTAATTATCATATGGTTTTGGTACACCTAAAATGAATTAATAATTATGATTATATTTTGGTACAATTAAATCATCATTTCGTTATGAATCAACTGTACAAATTTGTTAACATTGATGAAAGATCAATAGAAAATCTTAAATTCAATGCATATTCATGTGTTTAATGTAATGATGATGCCCTATGCAGATTATAAATCATTTAAGAGCCTATTTGTGGTTGACATAATTTGTTATGGAATCGTGTTATTATTTTTCATAAGTTATTTTCAAAATTCTTGCCTTTCAACGTCTACAATTTGGGATTAACGAGGTTTAATCCAATTTAATTAGAATGAATTTTATCTGGACTGGATGAATTAAAGAAAAAATTGGGCTTCCGGAGATTAATACAGTTCATTTGGGAGAAAAATTTTCCAGTACAAGCCCAAGAAGAGATTCTAGAAGTGAGCAAGAGTCAATGAGAAACACCTGCTGGTTCTGGACCAAGAAAGAACTACAGGTGGGTTGGGCGAAAAACAGTCACATTAATGAAACAAAAACTGATCCAGAAAGTCCATGGAAACACCATTGTTTGAGAGTGAGGGTTACAGAATACAGACGTCAAGCTTTCTAGACATTCTCTACTACTTTATGATTTAAAAAAAGTTGTCATTTGTGTGTAAGTTTCAACTCCAAATCAACATCAAAAACTAATATATCCCCTTTTTTAAAATATTATTTATAAAAATAATATTAAAAAATTTAATGTCTTCGTCCAAAACATTGTTCCACCAAGGTCCATTTCAAATTCACTATTGACTTTGAAAGATCACATAAAAAATGAACATGAATTTGAATAATAACTTTCAAAAGTTGGAGATTTTTTATTCTTGTCTTAGGGACCCATTGAATTTATAGTTCAAAATCAAGGGTACAAAAAATGGGATTTGATGAAACCTTCAATTTCTTAAAATGATTGATGATACACCATGGAAATTGAAGTATATGATAAACAATTTTAATTATTCATCTCTATTTGTTAATTAATAATTTTATTCTATTATATATGTACCTTAAAAGTTATAACAACTCAATATTTATTCTTAATTTAATTTTTATATATAAATTTGAATATAGTGATCTAATTATACCATATCGACTTATCATGGATTTATTATAGTATATTCATATGTTGTTATATTAATTGATTTTAAATTTTTGGTTTAAATGCTTTAAGTTATTTTTATATATCTCCACCTTTAAAAATCTAAATTTTATCAAGTTTTATATTAAAAATTTTAAATTAAAAAAAAAAAAGTTGATGTGACAATACATCAATGTGTTATAAACCCAATTCTGTTACCGTATGAAGATTAAAAATAATTTTCGTTTGATAATTCAATTGAAATGGAAAAGGCACTTGCGATTTGACAAATACTAAGTACAAAAGGTGTCATTTTATTAATATAATGAGAAACCCATTTGTAATGATCCAAGCTTTCTATTATTCTGCACTATTTTTGCTTATCTACCGAACCAAGTACAAAAGATATTGTTAATATATTAAGTTTAAACTTAGTGGTTTGGTTTTCCTTTTGTTTTGAAATTTAAAAAGAAGGTCAATGAACAAAAGTCAGATCCAAAACCAAGCGTACACAATTAATTGGATTCAAATGCCATATGACTACAGAGGTTGGATTGCCCTAATGTTCTATCCAACATAAAGGAGAACTCTTTTTTTTGAAGGATTAGAATGTCAATTTTACGATATATAATGTTATTTGATGTAAACATTGCTTGTTATACGATAGGTTGGCTGAAGAGAAGGTATGATGTTGTGTTTCGGGGACTAGCATGGGCTCCATTTTTTAGAATTGAGAGGTAGAAAAACAATGGAGATGGAGAGCCTCAGAAATTCGGTTCGTGGACCCAATTTGTATCAACAAAATCTAAATAACCGCCGTTGTTCGTCCATGATCTTTCTCTTTCCGACTGTCTAATCTACAAGACATTGTATGAAATTCAAAGCTTAAAATAGTATGTTGGTTTGTAGGCATTCATGTTTGGTCTCCTGTGTTCCTCTGTTACTTTGGACCAAGGCAGTCCAACGAAAGCCTCAATTGATGTCATTTTGGGACCATTCATCATAAGCCCAATTCCATTAATGGATGAAGAATCAACTTAGTGGAAGAACAAATGGTAGAAAAAGTTGTGTAGAAATATTTGTCCCATCAAAAATTTGGTCAAAAGGTTAATTCCAGTTGTTATTTGAATATGTAATCCACTTATCCTGTCTGCGTGTAGAATTATTATTTTTTATTCGATTAGAATTTCCTAATTTTCGATACGAGCACCAACATACAGCTATGAGAATTGTTGCGTGACGGCGCAAGTTACTCTGGAGTCTGGAGCCTGGAGCCTGGAGCCATCAGTCATCCTCTGCTGCCTTTGCTTCCCTTTTGCTTGCTGCGTTGCACTGACTTTAGAAGCAAGGAAGTATGAATCATGATAGATGGGTATTTTCAGAAACTCTCCCTAAAATTTATAGCAATTGCAGATACAAAGAAAGTTTATATAAATTTATATAAATCTCACTTTCTTTGCCTGTTTGTTGAACAATTAAAAATATAAAATATTTAAAATAATTTTTTTTCTTAATTTACTTTTATTTGTATTGTTATTCTCCTCTTTATAAGCTACACAAATAAATTATTTTAATAAAAAATATATTATAATATTTAAAATAACTCATTTTATCTTTTTATATTAAAATTATTAACTCACAAAGAAAATTCTAGTAATATAAATAAACAATTAAGAACATATCAAGAACACAATGGAAAAAAAGATTTATTTTATATTATATAGGAGTAATTTTTCGCAACATAAATAAAAATCTTTTTTCTTCATTTTTTTTAAAAAATAGATAGATTAAATCATAATAATAAAAAATATTCTAATTTTCAACAAATACAACCTAAAAAAATATAATTTTGCCTATTTTGAAAAAGTAAGAAAAATTATTTTTATTTAATATTTGATATATATATTTTTCATCAGAAAAGAATAAAAAAAAAAAGGGGCTAGTGGGGTTTGTCCTAATTAGTATTGATTGCTTGTGAGCTTCTCATTCATTCATTCATTCTTTCTTTCTTATTTTCTCAATTAATGGTCAAAGTTAACGACTCTTATTTGCCAAATGTTATGAAAGGATTAACATTTAACATTTACCTTTTCAAGCACGCCAACACATCATCAATTGAGCACGCCTGTCTTTAATATTGGTTGCAAGTGTTGTTACATACAATAAAAAAAAGTTTATAGCCTAATTTTTTTTTTCTTTTGGGAAGAAATATTCTAAAATAAACGAAAGTCTTTTTTTTTTTTTCAAAGAGTTCATTATGTTGTTTTGAACGTCGTTTGATTACTATTTAATGCAATAAAATTATAATAATAATAATAAATTTATATCTTAATCTTATAAATAATTATTGTAAATTATATAGTAGTTAATCTTAATATTTTATTATTAATATGATGATTAGAGTGCTAGTTTATTAATAAAATTTTTTATTTGATATTAAAATATAGAGTAAAATTTATTGATGGTATAAAATTATATAATATACTTATCTTTTAAGTACAACAAAAATATCAAAATTTTAGAGTTTAGCTACTTTACATCCATGTATGAATATATTAATTGAAATCTTAAGGCAAATTTAAAATTATGGACACAAAATTACTTTGAAACGTGAAACATGAAACTTAAAATTTCAAATTATGCTAAAAATACAAAATTAAAATAATTAACATAAAATTTAAAATTATTGATACAAGAATTTTATATAACGTTAAATTTTGTAAACTATTAGATATGTTTTCCGTTGATAAATTGGTTTTGCCTGAAATTAAAAAATAATAATAAGATAAATAGTCGATTTTTTTTTGACAAAAATCATGTAATTCTTAAGTTAAAATTTTTTTTTAAGATATTTGAAAGAAATAAAAAAAATGATAATAATTCGATGTGTGACATATTTCTCGGATCATAACACTTTATACAGTAAAATTTGATAATAGTAAAATATGTTTTTGTTAATTTTTTTTTTATCCCAAGATATATCTGTTGTTTGGGTATTTTTATTAAGGCTTAGCCTAAAGGTTTAAGCTCATCATATAGATATAATTCTCTCTAATAAAATCTCTTAATAAGACGTTATATCGAGACCTCTTTTTATATCACTCGTAATAGTATTGTAATCTCGGGTAATCCCTCCGATGCCAACAAATAGAGAATCTTTTTCGAGTATCCCTGTTAGAAACAACCAATTGATATTCGTCTCGGGGATTCTGATGATTCCGTCTTGGGGAACCTATGATCAGAGTCTCGGGGTACACGTGATAGAGAACAGTATCACGATGTCTACGTTTATGATTTTTGTTGCAAGCTTTAGAACATGTTAGTTGCACAACGACACGTGTCCGCAGATACGAAAATCCATAGTCCCAATAAAACTGAATCCGGGAATGGCAGGTACACTCTCTGGCATTTTTGCAATATTTTAACTTTTACAGTAGAGAGAGAAACACCTAACACACACAAGAAACATTCTCTGAAATTCTTTTATGATTTCGTCTTGTTTTCCTCACCCTCATACACAAGTAAAACCCTTACTGACTTAAGCATCGGAGGGTTTTCGTCGAGAAATCGGCTTTATCCCTTAGATTTTCATTGTCTTGTAGTTACAGCTACCGGAGTTCGAGAGAAAAGATAAGTTGGTGCTCGAGGTTGAAGATGACCGCAACTTCTTGCATCAATATTTGGTGTCGTCTATGGGAAATTGGACAAAAAGTCATAAAAACAACTAACTCCAATGAGAATGACAAACACCAGAGGATATTCGACCAAGAGGCATGTGTCAGGGAGGAAAAATATAGACAGAGACTCCATTGACGTTACTGCTATAGCGGAGGGGGTAGATAACCTCTTGCATGAGATTTCGGAGCACGAGAGCTCTCGGTCCAACATCGGAGAAGGACATGCACGAAGGTTACCCCATTCCAAGGGTACAGTGGAGATGACTTGCTTGCTACAGTTACTCCAAGACAGCAAAGAACGACATGCAGAGAA